>CAXKVW010000324.1:0-150140 GCA_964058825.1 Carex arenaria
TGGGGTTTTCTTCTTATCTCTGCTCAAGCATCAAAATTATGCAAGTTATTAAATCTGACAAATGCCGTTTAGGTTAAGATTCTTAGTGCATCTGATATAATTTATACTTGCCTGAAGAAAGTCTCTCCCCGTAGTTTAAAAGAAGATGGTTCTAGAAGTGACCAAAAACCTTGCACCGACTTCTCCACTGGGGAACACGGTACTGATAACCCGGCTCTTGGGCGGTAGAGGTATCTTCTAGAAGCACCTATCCATTCAAAATATTTGTAGCACAATTCAAAATTTGAAGTAATAATAACAAATCTTATTATTAATGTAGAAAAAGGAAATAATAAGAAATATCATACAAATTTCAGTAGTTTGATCTCCATCAAAAGATTTCCTCTTGAAAGAAAGCCGAATTACAGCTGACTTTCTCTTCTGGGTGGCCCGCGGGCTAGCGCTCGGCAAGGGCAAGATCTTATTATTGGAACTCGAGGCCGCAAAACGGGGCGTGCAATTTGGAGTTGCGTATCGAATTGGGCTGTCCACAGTTTTCTCCTGCTTCTCGAGTCTCCCCTCCCTTGATATTCTGAGGCTTCCCAGCAACCTCAACTTTGCAGCTATGTCTGGGGCATCCATTTCTGGGCTTCTCATTGGTTCATTTGCCTCTGGGTCTTTCTTTATGTACTGTTCGAATTTTTGCATCTGTGTCCCGATTTGATTTGATGAGACGGGTGTGAAATCTGAAAACACAAGTGACGGATTCGAAATGAAAACTCGAGTTGAACGAGTTTATGAAAATAGTTCTTTCCTTTTCTTTATGATTGAAATGGTGCAAACCTCCATTGACGCTACTGTAGTCTTCATCGGAATCAGATTCTAGGATACTAACAGAATCAAACCATGCTTCTTCCTCACAAATTACTAAACATACATAAGAGGAAACAAAATAACATGTAAGAAATATCGCACTGTTTATAGTCTTGGTCAGTCTTTACCAGTATCTATACTAGTCAAGTTTCAAAATCAATGGCCAAACAAAAATTATTTTTAGAAAAGACAACACAAAATAAACAAACAAAACATATCCTTTAATTAGGGATTGCTTTGCCCTGTACCAATAGGTCACAAGTCAGATCTGGAACAGGTACATATATACAAACTGGTACCAGGCAAGCAGATTCTAACAGCTAAGTATTGCTTCCTCTGCATATAATTAAATAATCAAATTGCTACCAAATATGTATATTATCTTAAAGAAGAAAATGTTACAATTGATATATACACCAGTTAATTCCAGTACCAAAAGAGCTAAAGACAAAAATACCCATGCCGGTGCACAATAAGCATATACCAGACCCAAGCAAGAAAATTCAGACCCTTGGTTCATCTGGTAAATACCATAGTTAAAATCCCTTCGGTACAAATTAGGAATGCTTCTGATACTAGGTATGCAAATGGATCGGATAGTGGTAAAACAAAAGAAAATATCCAATAAGAAAGTTCTCAAAGGGTATTAAATCGGCACTGGAACAAAAGAAAAATAAGTACCATTTCCATTTACAGCATCGAGTTCGCTATGGTGCCATTGCAACTGGGTCAGGTGCAGGGTCAAATTCGACCCATTACCTGTCTTCTCAAAGTGGATCGCTGGTGCATCAGAGACCGAAGCAGTTATTTTCCCTCGGCGCCTCCGGTACAATATTTTTCGTTTCAGATACTTCTTTGACCTGTGTGAACAATGCTTCTTGTTTGATGGTGATGACGGTACATGGTTGGAGGAAACACATGCCCCCATTTCAGTAAATTGTTTGTGCCTTTTCAGGAGTTCAAGTGCAAAAGAAGGTGATCAGTGTGGATTTCAGGTTTAGCTGCAAAAAAAGTTCAATAATTGTGAGAATTTCAACCAAAAAAGAAACCAAAATTTGAAGAGAATCAAATAATTGAATCATGCTCTAAATTAAAGGAAAGGATACAAGGTGAAATGCAACTTTAGTTGATAAGGCATTTGGTTACCCGGGGAAAAAACCATTGCTCGCATCTCCAAAGCGTACAAAAAAATAAATGCAAGAATTTTATAAGAGATTTTCTTATAAATTACAAGGCCGGGGAAATGGGGCTCTACTCCTCTAAAACGAGCTTTCCACCTTTCAGAAAACAGCTTACAATTATAAAGCTAAAATCTAGTAAATACTAATACTAATAAAAAAATGGAGAAACAGAAAAGGAGAGAGAAGGAATGACCCTCTAGTACAAGAATAGTTCAAGTCAAAAGGTTTAGCGATCTGAATATCCAAAATTTGGACAAATAAAAGTTTATTTTTTAGACTTACTAAAGTATAAATAATTTTGTTACAATAGAAGTGATATTTTGTTTTTCGACTTCCTTTCATTTTTTTTTTTAAATAAAAACTATGGTTACACGCAAGGTTTGGATTTAGCGTTAAATAATAAACAAGACAAGTATGTTTCAAACATAATAATAAAGAAAGAAATTATGAGAGAAAAAACCTTAAAAATAGAGTTTTTTTTATTATATATATATATACAATAAAAGCGAGGCAAAGAATAAAATTTCCATAGTTCAAAAAAAAAAAAAAAAAACAGAAGCTTCAAAATCAGGACTTTATTCGGCACATGGAATTTTTAATTAAAATATGCGTATTCCAAAGTTGTTGACTTGAGATTTGAGAAGCACAGACGCGTAGGAAAGGGGCAAAGGAGAAAATACCGATTCAATTTTGAAACAAGATATTAACACAGACGGACAATAAACAAAAGCGATTGAATGATATATAAAATTTAAAGAATCGGATCTTAGTTTAATTTAAATAGTGGGTTTAAACTAATGATTCTACGCGGCACCCAGCTGAGTCAAAAAAATGCATAATATATAGATTAAAATTAAAATAGGTAAGAATCTATATATTATTATAAAATCCAATGAGAGAAGATTGAACATGTAATTGCTAATCATATTAGGAAACTTCTATTCTAACTCCACCCCAGTAAAGAATAAAGATCCATTTGCATGTGCACGCATGCTCCTTTCAAATTAGATTACAACTCCCTAAAAGTCGCAACTATTTCAAGTTTCAACGGAGGAAATATGAAATTGTAGCTCCGAGTCGACTTTAATTAAAGATCAATATCAATAGCATCAGAAACGAGATTAAAGATCGCACCTTTGTGAAGAGAGAACATGAACTGAAAAGGGAGACAGAGGCCTCTCTGTTTCTACTCCATAGACGAAAGAAAGAAAGCTCAGTCAAATAAAATCCGATAAAATGTGTGTATATATATATATAAGGGAGAAACGGGGAGAAAGAGAAAGCACGAGGTAGAAATGGGCCAATGGCGAGTCTCGCAATCGCGTGCCACGTGGAACGCGATATTTATCTCCGCCTCTTGTTTCTACTTCGAGCTTTCTTTTAGTTAACCTTTTCCTTTCCGGTCTCTGTTCTTTAATTCCCAACTGCTCGTCTCATTTTTACTTTGACGACAATTTTGCATACGTACCCTTACCAAATAGCTCCATAAAGAATTACAAAAATACCCTTCAACTGTGCTGGTACGTAGAGTGGAAAAACATGTCGTTCTGTGACTAACACATCGTGACTTTGATCTCGTGCTGTGCCGTAACTAAAATGTAGAGGGGTGGTCACGGCACGTGAGTCGGCGTGCTGTGACCAAACATAACTAGTCACGTTTCTCGCATTAAACTATTTTTTTTTTATAGTTTAGATTAGTTTATTCAAAATTCACTATTTGATCAAGACTTAATGGTCCTAATTACATGTGACTCGCGTGACCACGTGCCGTGACCGGATTTTTAGCGTAACGTATCGTGTCAAATTTTCAAAAGATGGTCACAGCACACGAATGATCACAGCACGTGAGTCACAGTACGGAAAAGTCACACGTACTGTGCCGTTCCGTGACGGAACTGGCTCCGCCGTGCTATTTTTCCCACTCTACTTGTATTATCATCACTAGTTAAAATAAGAAACTTTTAATATATCTCTTCAAAAAAAAAATTAGTATATGAAAAATACAAATTAGCCTTGATGAATTTTAATGAAAATAATATGGCATTTATTTAAATTAAGTATCAATAAATATATACTGCTATGTCCAACCGGATAGTAATTATATGAAATACTTTTTAGGGACATTGAATAGAATTATTATCTTTGGACTCAACTTCATTGAAAAGGCTTGTTTAATTTTATTTTGTTATAATAGTACTTTATCACCGATCGACATCAAAACTATTCAAAAGTTATCCAAATTAAAGTAATAGTAGTTCTACCTATATGCTACAACATTAAAGAACACTGTAATAGAAAAGACTATTATTAAGTAGAGTTCACAGTGCCACAAATAACACCAATTGTTGATTCGAGTGCTTAACTCGATCTTTAATAACAAATTTTTTCAGGAAATCATATATATATTTTACTTTTTCTTATTGTTTTACTTTTACATAGGGAAATTAAACCAATTTCTATTGCACAGTTTAGAATTTTTATAATCAATGATTACTCTCTGTCAAAAGAAACTTAAATTTCTAAAATTTAAGTTTTTTTCCTTACTAAATTTTACTAGGCGGAACAAATTGATCAGTCCATATCGAACATTTAAATTTCTAAATTGGAAATCTTGAGCAGTATCATCGATCAATCGGTGCTCTATAACTTCTTTCTTATATTAAGCATGTAGATGTCTTTATCAGCCACCAGTTTTGATTTAGAGATGAAATTTTGGTTTGAAAATTAGTCCTCATATCAAATATTCTGATTCTATGCATTTTTTTTATATACGTACTTGCCACATGCAAATTGTATCATCTTTCTAATTAGTCTTGATATCTTTCTATTTTTTAAATGTCATTTAAGAATTTTTGAATTAATCGGTGATGTCTTCATTTCTTTTTTTTATATCATTTAAAGAATATTATTTGTCATGTAGTTGTAGTGTAATTTTTTTTTTTATGAAAATACGTTATTTTGTATTTTTTTTTCTCATATAATATGTCTCCATTGCAAATGTACAAGCACGATGTTAGAAACATTATAGACATACTTTATTTAAGTTGGTTGAAAAACATCAACTATATAATTAGCTTTAAAAATAAATTGTATCTGCAAATAAATGCAAAGTATGTCTAAACTTTATAATTAGCTTTACTATATTTCTATGATTTGAGAAGCATGTAAGACAATGTAAGGCCTATGGACATTTTCACAATAAAAAATAAGAATAAGAAGGCAATCTTCGTTTTTGATAGTAAAGAAGGAAATCTCCAAACGAAGGTATTCACTAATTATTAATTATTATATGACATCTCTGCATAACAAAGTGGTGGCATTATTATTGAGTCTAACTATTATAACATCAGTGTCATTTCGGCCTATATAACACTAATTCCAAAATCTATTGAATCGGCTTTAAAGGACAGATCCAAACCGTTCAAATCGTGTACTTCATTAGTTGTAAATTTACATGCAAAATTTATAATTTTTTGAATTTATTTAGTATGAAGTCAGGTGGTCAAATATATAAGTTTTTAAGTTAATTTTAATACATTCATTTTTTAACATTTTTGATCGTTTGATTTTATACTAAAATAACTCAAAAAATATATAAATTTTACATATAAACACACTACTCGTATAATAAATCACATTGAACTAGGGGTGTAAACGGAGCCGGATTATCCGGGTGGATATCCGCTCCGAATTCACTTTAATCCGAATCCGGATTTAAACGGATCCGGATAATCCGGATACGGATGCGGATAATTATCAAAATCCAAGAAAACACCCGTATACGGATACGGATACGGATACGGATAAATCTTACCAACTGTAAACGGAGCGGATATCCGCTGTATCCGTTTACAAACAGTGCTTTAAAATAAAAATTATTCAAAACCCATTAAAGGTTTTCCGGATCCGAATCCATAACTCATTATCTGAGTCGGACCCGTCTAATTCAATATTCAGCCTCCCCAGCTACTTTTATAGAGGTTCCGGCACATTGAAACTTTTCGTTTGAAGTTGTGGGACAAATAAAGAATAAACCGGAGCCATTGGGCGCTTGGCTGTGACCTGTGAGCCATTGGGCGCTCGCTGCCTCGCTGGGCGTTGGGCACTTGGGCTGTTCCTTGGCCCATAAATGAAACAATATTTATGATGCAATTTAGAGTTTAGATCTAGACCGTTGATTGAATAAAGAAACAAAAAAACTTAATTAAACTATCCAATTATAATTTTTGTTTTAATTTGATTTTTCCATAGATCTAAATTATAAACTAACATAAATAATTCATTTTCATATTTGAATTTTGATAATTAGTATTTGTATCTTAAAGTTCAATTATCCGACAATTATTCGAATCTGTATCCGTAGATTATCCGCTCCGTATCCGTATCCGTTTAACGTGGATTTGGTTTTACATTTTGATATCCGTTTACTATCCGTATCCGTATTCGTATCCGCTCATTGAAATGTGGATAGGGATATGGTTTTACCACTATCCGCTCCGTATCCGCTCCGTTTTCACTCCTACATTGAACGGATTGGATTTGTCATTTGAAATTAATCTAATCAATTTCGGAGTTGCTGTCGTGTAACATTGATGTCATACTAGTCGGACTGATTATTATTTGTTAAAGTCTTGAAGGTTGTTTCTGAAAATGTATGTATGGGTGCAGACTGCAGAGTGCAGAGTAACGGAGAGAGAAGAAAGTAGAAGTAAAGAGCTCACGTCACTGCGTGAGAGACCGTGCATTTAATTCAACAAAACACTGCAATATTAGGTTTAAAAGTCTTCGATTGGTGTGTTTCCGAAACACTGAAGCATGGGACCCGCTAGACTATCTGGGCACTAGCTTCTCGAACCTCGCTCTGCAACGTGAATTGCATCAATGCCCTGTCCCCACCACCACTTGTTATTTCATGTCATTTTATCTCCTGTCTAGAATAAATTGGAGGTGTCCATTTCTTTGTTTTGAAATCAAGGCCCTTCTTTAAATTTTCATGTGTAAATTCATAATAATCAAATTTTAAAAAAAAAACACTTTTCAACAAAATTCTAGAAGTAATCATACTGCTGGATTATCCAGTGGTAGTTCTAAGA
Organism: Carex arenaria; assembly: GCA_964058825.1. Taxonomy (NCBI): domain Eukaryota; kingdom Viridiplantae; phylum Streptophyta; class Magnoliopsida; order Poales; family Cyperaceae; genus Carex; species Carex arenaria. Next base: position 7,127 of record CAXKVW010000324.1, read on the forward strand.
ATAACCGCTGAATTATCCGGCAGTTTTAAAATAGCTCCTTTCTGCTGGATAATTCAACAGTTTGGAGTTTTTTTTTTTTTTTTTTTTCTGTTTACAACAATTCCTTTGATTTTGTTTAGATGTTTATATTGTTTGAATATGTTATGTAAAGTTATATTTATTAATTGTTTAAATATTTGAATATATTTTAGTTTTAATTTAAATGTTAGATGGGAATTAAGACGTACAAGATTGAAGATTGAATTGTTGATTGAACAGAGATAAAAAGAATTGAAACATACCAAACAAAATTAAATTGTTCCAGTAAATAAGATATTAATTAAACCACTAATAGTAACTGTCATAAATTAAAGTTCTAAGCATAAATTTTAATTGTCACTACAAATTAAAATTGGAACAACATAAAAATTAAAAAAAACATCAATGTTAGTGTGTGTTTGAAGAATATCCTCCTGCTAAAGAATATCTTACCAATCCTCAAGAGGAAGATGCTATTTTTTCTCCTTGTGTCGTTGCTTCCTCTATGTTACAAATAAAGCATATATAAATAAATGATTAGATCAGGAAATAAGTAAATAAAGCATATATAAATAAATGATTAGATCAGGAAATAAGTAAATTATTACATGCAAATGATTAGATAAAAAAATAAGTAAAATTATTACATGCAAATGATTAGGTCATCCATTATACCTGCTGCATTCCTATCAATAATCTCATGATGAGTTTGATGTTCAAGTCTCCGACTTTGCATTCGGTCAATTTCCATCGGTATGTGGCTGTGTTGTCTCTTTTCTTTTTTTGATTAGTCTCCGCTCCAGGATTATTTTCGGACTATTGTATCAAGGCTAGTCACATTGGTTGTCTTTTAAGTCAAAGCACGCATCTCATGTTTCTGCCAGAATTTACATACAGTAGGGGAGGCTGAGAAACAAATTCTCATCATATTTCATTTTTCGGCAAACTGTCATGACATGAGAATATGATATAATAGTCAATTGAGGCTTCCGACATTCACATTTGACCTTGTTGTTATAGGAAATGAGAACACGGTACTTCCACTGGATTAAGTATATTAATTAGATTAAGAGAATAAAATTTCATGTTCGCAAGATCAATCAAGTTATCTGCCTATGAATTAGATTAAGTTGATTGGTATTAGCGTCCGTACTAATTTAAATAATACGGTAGTCATATAAAAAGATTAATTATATTAATTGGACTAATCTAATTTTATTATGATGAATAAGTAATACCAATTACTTCCTTAACATTGATAAATATTTTCATCACCGCATTTATTCAATTATATCGTTCCTTTCAATTGAATTAGTTATATAGTTAAGATAACTATGTTATTAATTTTTACATAATCACATTTTCTAATTAATTTAATTAATTATCATAACTCTGTTAGTTGGCATAATTATGTTGTTATAAGTATGCTGTATACTCAATAAAATAGGAGGCAACAAAATAATTTCAAAGAGCTTTATAAAAATCTCCTTAGCTTAGTATATGTGGAAATTTCTTTGACTAAGTGTGTACTAAGACCTTTAAAAAGATTATATTTGGCGAATTAGGACATGTTAAGGTTCCTTAAGACCTCAAGAGATTAAAAAATATATTAAGAAATGGGTTTGTGGAACAGCTTTATTCTTATTGTACTTCATTTTATTTTGTTATAATACGGTATATATAGTTGGATTATTTTATTTTATATTAATTAGAAAATATAGAGTCCGACTAGTATGACATCGGTGTCATATGACACTAACTTCAAAATTGATTGAATAGACTTCAAACGACTAATTCAAATTGTTCAAACTGATTTACTTTACGAGTGATGTGTTTACATGCAATTTTTTTTTTTTATATTTTCGAGTTATTTTAGTATCAAATCAAACGATAAAAATGTTAAAAAATAAATATATTAAAATTAACTTAAAAACTCACACATTTGACCGCTTGACTTTATACTAAATAAATTCGAAAAATATCAAATTTTGCATATAAACGCACAACTAATAAAGTAGATCAGCTTGAACGGTTTGGATTCACCGTTCGAAGTCAATTCGATAGATTTTGGAGTTAGTGTTATATAAGCTGAAATGACACTGATGTTATACTGGTCAAACTCAAAAATATATTGTTATTTTTAGTATAGTAAAATTAATGAACAACTATATAGAAATCTAATATAGGTGGTGTGGTGGTGTCGTGGTGATGGTGTGTTCAGTTTCCATAAATATTTTATTATAACTTATAAGGATATGTCAAGTAGCCCAGCCATTTTTTAAGAAAAAAAAATTAAATTATCTATATTAAGGTAAGAATTAAGAATTAAGTCCCACCAAAAATTTTCCGATTTGTCTTTGGGGGTGATGTCACACTCGAATAATCCTTTTTGATTTGAAATTTTATTCGTTATTAGTGCGCAAAACATGACAAGCAAATTGTATTTTTTATATAACCACAATAACAAGAGACAATTCCCCCATTTGGAGTGTAGTGTTCCTCCTAACTGAGATTGCTTCGAAGCTAAGTGTATCTAATTATACAATAAAAAAAGTATTGGTTTTTCTGTTTGACTATACTGCACCCGGTGAATAGGTAAATTTTTCTTATAGGCTTAACTTAAAGTTGTTAGAACATTCTTCTTGTACAACTGAACTTATGATTCTAAGTTATCCAATCCACATCTCACCTTAAACCTTACCTTTAAATGTTAGGATCAAAATCTGCCTTTTTTTTTTTTTTTTTTTTTTTAGAAAATGAGCACTCTCCTTTTTTTTCATCTGGATCGTTTAAAATTCATCGCACGGCTTCAATTAAATTTGAATTATTTTAATAGATTAAATTGATTTGGAAATAGAAAGTAACTGAGTCCGTGCGATGGATTTTGAACGATTCAGATGGAAGATAACGAGGGTCCTCATTTTCTCAAGAAAAGAAGCCGATTTGGAGTCTAAATGCTAGAGTTTGTCATCGAAGAGTCTTTTTACATCAGTGAAAAAGAAAAGAAGAGGGTTTCCACAAAAACTTTTGTGGCACATTTTTTTTGGGAAGGTTTTTTTAAAAAAGATCTGGACAAACTTTTTTCAGAGTCGGATTCAAATTGTTTGATCTGTGTTGATATTTGACAAAAAAAAAATTCAAAACTGTTCATTATTTTACTAAAATGGCCATTTCGCAATGTTACGTTTGCGGAAAGAATGAAATCAAATGTATATCAAATACCTAATTAAGTTTATTTTGTATAATATAGAGGTGTTGGATAACTCATAAACAGTTTGCCAATACAATAACAACCGGCATTTTTATTCATAACCAAAAAATATATATATATATATTATTAATAACCGGTCCACAAAAAAATTTCACCCATACCCAAACCGCCCCCCCCCCCCCCCCAGCCCGCCCCCTCATGGGGCGGTTTACCCCCCATCCAACCCGCCCCCCCGGAGGCGGTTTACCCTCCCCCCAACCCGCCCCCCCAGGGGGTGGTTTACCCATTTTTCCTATATTTAACCGTTTTCTCTCTCCTGTCTCACCATAATTCGTCCGATACAAACTAATTAATCTATTCTGCTCTCAAACAGTGTTCCAAGGCGATTTTGATCAACAGTGACCGAGGTATTTTTTTTTTAAATTTAATTTTTTTTAAATTTTAGAAATTTTAGAAATAAACAAAAAAAAAAACTTATATTGAACCAGAAATATTGTTTTGAGGCGAATTTATATGTTGTTTCAGAAATAAACCAAAAATGTTAATTGCACTGTACTGGGGTGGAAAAATCACGAAAGAGGAGTTCGGATGCCAATACTCGAAAGATGCGAGTTACGGCTTCCAACTGAATGCCAATACTTCAATTTATGAAATAAAGGAAGCAATCTTGCAAAAAACCAGTTGGGACCGTGCCCGATTTACTGTAAAAATCAGTACCCGAATTAACAACCAACCGACAGGTGGCAAACCTTATTATGTAAAATATCCTATAGCAGACCAGGATATATGGACAGATGTGTATGGTTTTTTTGAGTCCACTTCAATCCCGATAATAGACATATTTTGCAAAAAAGTTTCGATGAACCAGGTGGTGCCGGGGCTGGACCATCTACCCAGAACAACTTTGACATTGGGGCTAGATCTTCCACCCAGAACAATTTGGACACTGGGGCTGGACCTTATGCAGAGCAGAACTTGGACACTAGGGCTGGACCTTATGTCGAGAATGAAAACCCAGGATATGACAATTATACCAATGATTATGGGTATGACCACAACCAGGATGTGACCTCACCCCCTCGTGAACCTATGAGACGAGATAGGTATTTGCAGGGGCGGACCCAGGATTTTTGTCAGGGGGGGGCAAAAAAATATCGAATCGGATTTAAATAGCTAATCGGGTTCAAATCCATTAACTAATTAAGTACTTAATAAAAAATAATGGTTTAATTTATACTTTTCAATTATCTGACTTGTAATTTCTGATATTTTAATCTATAATTCTAATTATTAATCATAATTGAAGAAATTTATTTTAATTTTAATCCTAAATTTAACCCGAACTATAAATTAAACGTCCAGCGGGGGGCAAAAATTTTTCCAGGGGGGGGCAGACTCGATCGAAACGTCCCAACTTCTACTAAAACGCAAAATCCAGGGGGGGCAGCTGCCCCCCCTGGACCCAAGTGGATCCGCCCCTGGGTATTTGCATGTACCTGAGCGCCGTGCTGCACCCTGGGCTGAAACTAGAAGACGGTCATGTGTTGGTCGGGTTGGATATCAATCAGTACATGATCCATTACCTAGCTATAACCCCCCTGAACCTAGAAAAAAATGCTAACATTTAAAAAAAAACATACCTCGGTCACTGTTGATCGTAATCGGCTAAAAATCGCTTCGGACCACTGTTTGAGATCCGAGATCCGAGAGTGAGAGAGAGAGAGAGAGGGGGGTGGCTAGATTTCAGGTTCGGAGGGGATCTTATATAATTAAAAAAATATATATACTAAACCGCCCCATGGGGGGGCGGGCTGGGGGGTTAAGCCGCCCAATGGGGGGGGGCAGTTTGGGTATGGGTAAAATTTTTTTGGAAAGCCGGTTATTAATAATATATATATATTTTTTTTGGTTATGAATAAAAATGCCAGCAATAACAACAAATAGTTGATTTATGATATATTGCTCTTTGTCCGATAATATCTTAAAATTATAAACTAAAAAATTTAAGTTGTTAGTACACCTTACTATGCCAAAGAACCTATCTTTCTAAGTTATCCAATTAACATCTCACCTTAGCAGATAGGAGTAGGTCCGATGGCCTTCGGACTTATTTTTAAGTTCAATTAGCTCTAACATCCTATAATTAGCATTACGATTGGTGCACACAGAAATTGAAACATATATGCACGAATTATCTGCTAATTGGGGCCATGCTGGGCTGCTGACCCTACGATTAGCTTTAACCTGTCAGGTGTCAGCAGCCCAGCCAGTGTCTTATCTGCTAATTGGGACCGTGCTGGGAACATACAGCATTTCTCTTGGCACGATCGAATTATAGCTGGCTATGATATTTTCACGAAAGAGACGATGCCAATGATAATTTGCACAGTTAAAAGTTACATCGCACGTGCAGCAAGCAGCAAGTACATTGATTGAATTGGTGTTTTTGCCCCTGTTATTGGATTCGGTGTTAATTACGGGGACCGTCCAACAAACAATTAATTCCGAACCAGAGCAACAAAAATGCATTGATACTTCATCAAATAATTGAACTTTAATATTTATAAAAGCAAGCTAGATCATTAATAATTATAATGTCATCTTAAATTTTATTATCAAATTTAATTGTATGAAAAAATATTATTCAGCTTTTTTCTAATAAAATGCCATCAATATACGGAGCTATTCCTAATTTTATGTATGAAATCAATTGTGATTTCTATCAAAATTTATAGTATTTGACTCAATTAATACATAAATTCTTTTTGGCACATTTTTTTAAGAGCGAAGTTTTATAAATTGTCCTGATAACCGTAATGCTAACTGTTTCTATTTTTCGACATGAAGGGCTCAAATTCCTAGGAGATATATTTATATCTAACTAAAATTTGTCTGAATAGTTCTGAATCCGTATCTCTAGAGAAAGGGAGAGGGGGTGTCCGATGCCCATCGGACCAAACTCGGTCCGATAGATAGTTTCTACCGTTCGATCTACTTTAAAATATGTGTGCACGGATATTAAAGCAAACAATACGAATATTAAAGTAATGCACACAGATTTTGAAATCGATCAGACGGTAGAAACCACTCATCGGACCAAGTTTGATCTGATGGGCTTCGGACACCCTCCTCTCCTCTAGAAAAAATATATATGATCATGCAAATTTTATAAGAACGGTTCGAAAAAAAATACTTTGATTCGTACTTAAACAAATATAAGGTACAATATGTTTGGATTAAAGCACTCAAGACATGGCTTATTATTTTAACGCTAAATGCTTTCTATCTATCTATATATAGATTGACTAGGGTGCTTTATGGAGTACAACACGTCTGTGCTCCACGTAATATCTTTATTCCTAAAGTTCAAATAGTTGATTCGAACCTTACAACATGTTCTCCATATTGAAATGTGTTTGGAGACCAAATTTTATATTTTTTGGAATTTTTTTACTCTTTATTAAGCCAGTTTGAAAATTGCTGATCCACTGTGAACTAGTCAGAAACAGGAAAAATTTCTGGACCACCGAATGACCGAATCAACGATTTTTAAAGTTTTAATAAATAGTAAAAAAATTCTAAAAAATAGAAAATTCAGTCTCCAAGCACATTTAAATATGGAGATAATGTTGAGCGATTCGGATCGGTTATTTGAATTTTCAAAATAGAAATATAGTATTATGGAGTTAAAACTTGTTTTACTTCATTAAGTACCGTAGTCCAGCTCTCTCTCTCTCTCTCTCTCTACTTCTAACTAAAATTCCTCCTACTCTACTTTCTAACTAAAATGAAAAGTAGAAAAAGTATTACTACATTTATTTGTATATTATCCTGAATATATACATTCAGAAAAAATATTATTATCATATATTAAAAAAATTTCAGACACGACTCGATTTAAAAACAGAAATAAAATAATTAAAAGGATTACAAAATTCGGAAAAAACCGAAACCAGCTTTTGTCTTGTACATTTCGTTGCACGCACTTTTGAAGCAAGCAAAGACAATTAAGAGACGATGAGATGACAATTGACTTCTCCGCTGCCTCTCGTTGCCTTTTTTTTCCTTTATAAAGCGCACCACTTAACAGCGTGTATAATTGTTTCATTTCAACTTTTCTAAAAATTGAAACGTCCCATCCAAACTCAAATGATATCCCTTCAGTGATGTGAAAGTGGTTTCTGGCAAGGGGCCGTTTCCCTTCTTGGGCCTGGTGGCTTGGGATGCCAACAATGCTGCTAGCTCGTGGCTCGATCGTGACTCGCATCTGGCTCGTTTATTACTGGACTGAGCTGTTAACAAGTCAGCTTGCAACTAACTTGGTTCAGAATTAATGAGTTTGAGCTGGGGCTTGGCTTGCTCAGCAAGACATTAATTTGTGAATTTGTATAAATTTGTGTGCATTGGCTTGCTCAGCAAGGCATCAATTTGTGAATTTGTATAAATTTGTGTGCATTTTATATTGTCAAGCTCGAGCCAACTCGGTCAAAAAAGGCTTGTAAAATTTACTTTCTTTTTAAAACAAGATCCAGTCAGATCCAGTGAGCCAGCTTATTAGCCCGCGAGCTAGCTCGGACTGGCTCGTCACGAGTTTGAGTTGAGATTTTAGCTCGAAAGTCCTAGATCCAGCTCACTTGGTCCATAATTAACGAGCTGGGCTAAGCCCTACTGGGCGGGGTTTTCTGAATTGATATCACCTAAAATAACACCCTTACAATTTCTCTAATTTACTCTTTCATGCCATTAACATAAAAAGAAAAAACATAGGTTTTTATATGAACGAAAAGAAAAGCCACAAAATAAGAGAAAAAAAAAATGAATTTGGTATAGTTACTTGTTGTTGACCCAACTCTGAACCTACTGTGCCGATTTAATATTTTATTAAACAGAAAACATGTTTAAATTATCGACTGTTGACCACTTTATTTTATTATTTTAATTTCAAGACCAGACTTGGAATCTAAACTTAAGTTTAGATCCGGACCGTTTTTTGAAGGTTATTGGCTTGAAATGCCAACTAACAATTTCATTGATAAGAAAAACGAATTTACAACGAGTCAAATGGCTTTCCAATACAAAATCTAAATTTTTATTCATACAAAATTCTCCAAATTACTCTAAATAACTCTAAAATTATAATCTCACTTATATACACTCATAATTACTCTATTACCTTAAACTCTATAGCTCTCTACGACCGGATCCGCTCTTTCGACCGACGCCGCGCTCCGACATCCAGATCTATTCACCTGTGCTCCGATCGAGACGACGTAGAGACTCAATACTCCGAGCTCCGACGATACCGCACTCCGTGCTCCAGACCGTTAGTTGTCATATCTGTTTTTGGCAATCCCGTAGATTTTATTTCGGATGGGATTAGTATGGATGCTGATCGGACGGTCTGGATCTAAACTCTAAATTTGAGTTGCTTCAGGGGATCCGGACTTGGAGTTGTACCGTTGTAGGAATCAAATTCAAATCGGGTTAGGTATCTAATCTATCAGGTTACATCCGGATCGTTTAATGTAAGTTTGCACAAATTTTGAAGTGTTCTTCTTGAACAATACTCTAAAATTTTGAAGAATATGTTGTCCTGGTTCAAGCGTGATTGAGAATTTGCAACCCAAATGCACCAGCAACAAAAAGAAACTAAAAAAAAAAAGGGAGAGAGAGAAACCAAGAGAGAGGAGGAAGTGGGGGCCACTGGCGGTGTGGCAAAACAATTAACGGCGGAAAATAGCAAGCGGGGTCGATTTCATCGGGTGGAGCACGAATCGGTGGAGGTGCGACTAAACCTAAAATCAAGAAGCATGGGTCACTGGGAAAAATTAGAAAGGGTTTCGTGGGGGTTTTCGGAGGATACCCTTCAGCGACCGGTTCAAAATGGTTGCAGACATGTTGAACGCCGGTCGCTGAAGGGTTTTGTCGCCGAATTTTTTTATTTTTTTTAATTTGTCTTCAGTAATCGGCAATCCAACCGATCACTGAAAATTTGGTGGCCTGATTTTTTTTGGAAGAAAAATGGGCATCAGTGACCGGCAACAGCACCGGTCGTTGATGCCCAATTTTGCTATAATGAATCAAGCTATCTCAATTACAAAAAAAAATGACTAAACAAAAAGTGCTAAAATCTGATTGATTCACCAAATGTATTTTTGGATTCTTAAAAAGTGGCTCTCCAATCCTAGAATAAACACAAAAATATTTAAAAAAAAAACACTTTAAATATTACTACATGACATAAACAACCACTGTTAATCTAATTGCTATACATTACTTCAATTAAACAGTCTTGGTGGAAAAGCTTTTGTTTCATTCCTTTTTTTTAATTCTTTTAATGTGATAGTTAGTTGAACTAACAACGTAACTATGTGCTGTGCAATCTGTTTGAAAGTCACGTAGCTTTTCTTTTCTGATTCCATTTAAAACTGGCATATTAAATGAGACATTAGTTCGAAAAAGAAAAGAAAAAAGTCATAAAAATATCACATCTCAAGAACTTTGTTAATTAAAAATTATGTCTGATTTAATCCGACTTCCATATGTAAGATAAGGTTGTTGAAGTTGTCTGATAAAAATCAACAACAATTAATTACACGTATATATACATACGATTTGTATTAGCTCGTCGTTGATGTATTAAACTTGAGGTAATACATATATACGATATTTTATATTGAGTTATAGATAATATATTAAGTAGAACTAGGGTGTTCCTAAGTTCACCCAACCTCTTGTAAACTTGATTCTAAAATATATCGAATCAACTTTAAACAACGAATTCAAACTGTTGAAATCCTTCTACCTAATGAGTGATGCGTTTACATGTAAAAATTTTAAAGTTTCGAATTAATTTAATATAGAGTCAAGTGGTCAAAAATTTAAGGTTTATAAATTAATTTTAATGCATTCATTTTTTGGACTCCTTTGACCACTTGACTCTATATTAAATTAATTCGAAACTTTAAAATTTTCACATGTAGACGCATTAATCATTAGATAGAAGGATTTCAACGGTTTGGATTCATCGTTTAAAGTCGATTCGATATATTTTAGAGTCAAGTTCACAAGAAGTTGGGTGAACTTAGGAGCACCCTAGTTCTACTCTAATATATTTATTTAACAATCGCGACAATTGATCAAATAATAACTATTAATTAAAAAATATTGTACATTTTCTTTCTTTCTTTGTGGTTAGATACGTTGTGTACCCAATTTGGTGCATTTTTAAAATCAACTGGTTATTCATTAAGAATATTATAGAAAAGTTTAGCAATAGTACTTGTTTGTTTGCTCATTGATTTTTAAATGTAAAGATATCACCTGTTCCCGGGGCAGGAAAATCCTGCTTCCAGTATGACTGACATGTGAGTTCAGACGGATTTATACATTTAAATATTAGTTTTTAGTTTGGAAATAGATCACCTGTCTCCCGGGGGCAGGATTTTTCTATCCCAGTGCGGCTGACACATGGGTCTAGACGGGTTTAAGAATTTAAATATTGGTTTTAGTTTTGCTACGGGCCCATATGTCAGTGACTCTGAAGCAGGAAAATCCTGCCTCCTGAGGAGCAGAGGATTCAGTTCCTTTTAGTTTTAATGTGGATCCACGTGTCAGTGACTCAGGGACAGAAAAATCATGCTCCGGAGGCAGAGAATTCGGCTCCTTTTTAAATTGCACCAAATTTAATACACAGCATGTCTATTACAGAGAACACTTATAAAATATGGTTGTCAAATCGACGTCGTACGTCATGGTTCATCAAAACTTAAAAGCTAAATTGATAAGGATCGGGATTTATTGATAATTGACTAACTAACAATTTTGACAACACTTAGAATAAACTTTGCATATATGATTTTAGTCTTATAGATTGGTTATAAATTAAATTTCATGTAATTTTAGTGTAATTTGTTATTTCATCAATAGTAATTAAATTAAATAAAAATCAATAGTAATTAAATAGCTAGGAAGTGTTGTAAATTTTAAATTATTTTATTAACGGCGCATCTTGCAAAGACAGTATGCATAAAGTATATATCACCCTTGAACTTGAACTGCAAATTTTTAATTTTATAAATTATTTTAAACGATTAATAAAATTATAAATTAATTCACTGTCGATGGATCCAAATTTAAATTATAAATTTGTTTCTATTGCTTAGATAAATCAATATAATTTGAAATTATCCTTATCATGTGTCGATAAAATAAAATGCTAAATTTAATATTATGATAGGTTTAAACTGAATTTAATAGTAAAATTCTGAAACTAATTATAGATTAAATTGTATTGGACTGTATAGTTAATGGGCCAAGGGGAGCTACTCTATCTTAAGAGGTTTAACTGAAGTGGTGTGATAAATTGATGTCACTAAACAGACTCAAACGAACTGGTACATATTATTTATAAATATGCAATAGTAATTCAGATTTTATAATCTATTCTGTTAGCACTTCTTCAGAAAAAAACCGAGCATCTAGTGGTGAACTTTTATCTTAGATTTAAATTTACATTTGGATTCTGTTTCGAGTGTGAACAATTTACTTAATTGAATTGAATTGAATTGTTGCACATATAATCTACCCGAATTCCCAACATTATCCCGTTATATATTAAGCATGTGTAAAAGGCTATAATAATATGCATATTATTATATGCATAACTATTACGGTTTGATTTGTACTATAGATTCATATCTCTATTATCAAAGTTCAAACAGTCGATCCGAACAGTTAAATATGATCTCTGTATAAAATTTGTATTTGGGACCAAATTTTACGTTTTAAAATTTTTATCTATTTTTTTTAAATAGGGAGAAAATCAATTAATCCGAAAATTATGAATAATTTGAAAGCAGTGATTTTCTATCTGTACAAAAATAGTGAAAATGTTGTAAAATATGTAAAAGTTGGTCACCAGATACATTTTCATATGAAGATTATGTTTAATGATTCAGATCAACCATGTGATTTTAAAAATAGAAATATAAACTCATAACGCGAGTCTATCTGTAATATGCATACATCTGTTACATTACTCTGTGCCTATCTACAAAATAAAGCATATAACTGGTCTTAGAAGTGTCAATGACACCCTTTTATCCGTTTACCCGATCCGTACTGTATTCGATAAGATAGGTACGGATAAGATTTTTTTCTATAAACTTATTGGATACGGGTGATTATAAAAAAAAAAATTTGTATATATTGATTAGCAACAAATATTCATTCTCCAGCCACTCTTGGTAGTTGTATTATATTTAATTAACTATTAAAACATGTAAATAAATTATTGAAAATTCCAATAAAGTTTAGACCTTTAGAATACACACACAATAAAAATAATTATTAATAAATAATAAATAATAAAAATAATTATTATATTAGCATTATTCATTATTTACTCGCTACCGTTTCGTTATTCGATAACCATAATGAGTATCGGTAGAGTATGAATAAGAAATTTATAACAGATAAAAGTAAAGTACGGATAGAGATAATTTGTAACAAGTACAAGTACAAAAACATGACAATAATTTGTAAGGGGCAGGTATCAAAATATACTTTCACTCAACTTTAACCATAGTAGCCACTACCAATTTTTCAAAAAAAAAAAAAAAAAAAAAAAAGAACTTTTACCGTACCAATTGACACCCTAACTAGTCTATCTAGCATCAAATATGGCAATGCACGCGTGACCGTGTTGGTCCGGATGAATTACAGACAGGTGCCCCCACTTCCTTTTTTTTCACTATTTTTAAGTCAAAAGTGCATGTCTAACTCAATGGGGGGGGGCTACTGGCTCGGAATATGATTGCTTTTTTCAGTTACAACTTTTCTAATATGTCATAATAATATTTTCGTTTATAAATATTTGAAATTTTATACTTAATTTAATAATGCAATCGTTTTTAATAATATTGGAATATGTGTATTTATATTTTGATTGTCAAATATATTTCTTCATGTTTAAGTTAAAAAAATAGAGATTTTTAATGTACATCCTTCACTTCTCTTTATTAATAAGAATAAAGATATTTGATGCGAAGTAGGATAATCGTCCATCCAACCGAATTCGTATTCCCTAAGGTAACTCAAATTCTGAGTTTAGATCCGGACCGTCGAATTTGCTTTGACAAGAATATTAGAGAAGTATACATCTTATTTCAAATTGAATTTACCCGGTTTCTAATTTGACGGTCGAATCTAAACTCAAAATTCAAATTACCTCAGACAATCTGGACTCCATCCAACTACGCATTGCATCATGTAATAATGTACAGTAGTTGATAATCTGAATTTAATTTGTTCAGACAATTATACAAACACCATTCACCCGAATCCATATAACAGAATATTTATTTTTGAATCCGGATCGTCCGATCAGAATACACACGTTTATTAAAGCAGTTTATGTCCGTTCCACTTCAAATCGAATTGATCAAGATTCCCATCCACCTTTCGTGTCGTATTCGCCAAAATGACCACACAAAAAAAATGCTGGTAGCTACTACCACGCTTTTCAAAGAAGAAAAGATAGAAAAAAAAAATTGTTGTGCCTCATCCGCAAACCAATTAATTTGTTCATCATATACAGACAATTAACATACATCCTTGTAAGTAATGATCCCGTTTAAAATAGTATAAAAATGTATGAACTTCATTATTTAAACAAGAAGCAAAAGAGTATATAAACTACATCCATGATTTTTTTTTTTATAGTAAAGTTGGAGGTCAAACCATCCAATTATTTAATACCTTTATTATTATAACAAAGAATTTTTTTCATTTGAGTTTTGAACTCATGATCTCCCACATAGAGACTATGTACATTTCTCATTAGACTAAAGACTTGAAAACAGAACGTGTGTGCTTGCATGTGCGGCTGTGCGCACATTCGTGTGTACGTGTGTGTGTACTGCTGTGAATATGGTAAGCTGTGTTATTATCTAAATAAATTATCAAAAATTAATTCCAAAAGACTTGGCTTCATTTTTCTGTATATTCACTTTAAATGTCTTCATTTTTCTGTACATTCATTGTGTCTCTACTTTTTAGTTTTCTAATAACGAAAATTTAGATATGGTATAATATATTTTTTTTCTGCATGCATATACAAAAATCTTTCATATTATTATGTTTTTTTTTTTTCTTTTCGTCTAATTTTCTTTCTTTTTGATTCGTTTGTACTTTGTACCGGCAATGGGATCTTAACGCAGACTTCGAAATGCAACGTGCTATTTTCTTTAACGCTTTGGAGTTTGGAGAAAGCGTATTTGCAGAAGTTTGATGTGATATTTAATATTTTACTCCTTATTCATAGTCATCCCTTTTATATTATTTTTGTCCGTTTCAATCTTTGATAGAAGCAATCTTTTGATAGAATAAAACTATAGAAGGATATCATTTGCCATCCATATAATTAAAGAGTGAATGGACTGACAGACGATACCAAGGGACAAACAGTTCAACAGTGCACCATGATGGATCCAATCAAAAAAGAATTAATGTCTTTTTGTGGATTGGAATTAGAGCAACTTTTTTTAGAAATCAATTATTTTATAGAAAACAAGAATAATTGTTTTTTTTTTCCCAAAAATAAATTACCTAACAATATATTTGATCCTAGGAGTAGGCTAATCGGGCTGAATCAATAATTCGGTTCCATTGATTTTCATCAAGTGTCGCATCAACAACCAGACAATATGAAAAATCAATGAAATTGTTTGGTTTCCATTAAGTGATAGGAGAGAGACAGAGAGGAGAGAGCCCGTAGATTTCCTTACTAAGAGGGGAATTAATGGTTCGGTTCCAATAAATTTTAGATTTTTTTTAACGAAAATATGCTATAACTTACGAAAAATACTGAAACTAAACTATTGATTCGGTAAAAAAAAATAACCTCACTAGGACTGAATCACTAGTTCAGTCCTGAGATTGAAAATAAAATAATCAATCTTTTTTTTTATAATTTAATTTCTAAAATTTAAGAAAAGTTGGAATCAAAGAAGGCCCTCAGAAAGGGAGCTTTTTTTATAAACCATAATTAAAAAAAAAAAGTTCGAATTTCAGCATGAATACCCGGGTTTTTATAAAAACCATAAGAAACGAGTTGGCAGTCTGTTCTCTACAGTATTTTATTCTCCAGAACGGATTGCCAACTCGTTTTTGATTTTTTTTCCAGTTTTCAGTCCAAAACGGGTTTGCAGTCCGTTCTCTACAGTAACTTTTTTTTTTTTTTAGAGTTTGTTTATAAAATAAATAAGATATTTTGTTTGATTTTGTATATTAACAATAAGATTAATTGAACAATTTGAAGTGATTTTTTTTGTGTATTTTGACTATTTTATCATTTTATCAAATCAATGGATTGGTTTTTCATATAAAAGTGAAATACAATAACAATACTAAAAATTTGTGTCTCTGGGTACTTTTTTCTAGGAAATAATGTCTCTGAATGATTAATGGACATGTTTTCCATAATCTAACGGCTTTTATGGCAAAAATTGACTCTATTTTATTTTTATTTTCAAAAATTATAGTTACAGAAACTTCTAAATCCTCCATGTAGTAGACCAATGTATCATTATTCTAAAAAATCGACCAATTAGAACACTAACATATTTTTTCATAAATAAAACACTTATTTTATACTTTTACAAAAAAAAAGTACTTTTTAAATTAAATGAGTTTTAATAAAAATAACAATTAAATGATTAAATTTGTTTGTTTTTAAAATATAAAAAATAAATTTTAGAAAAATAATACGTACATTTGAAAACCAATCAATTGATTTTTATATATTTATTGATTTTTTTATGTGGAAAACCAATCCATTGATTTGATAAAATGATAAAATAGTCAAAATACACAAAAAAATCTCTTCAAATTGTTCCATTAGTCTTATTGTTAATATACAAAATCAAACAAAATATCTGATTTATTTTATAAACAAATTCTAAAAAAAAAAAAAAGTCACTGTAGAGAACGGACTGCCAACCCGTTTTGTTTCTTATGGTTTTTATAAAAAATCAGATAATCATGCTGAAATCTGAACTTTTTCTTTTTTAATTATGGTTTATAAAAAAAACTCTCACAAAGGAGAGTTTTTTTTATAAACCATAATTATAAAAAAAAAAAGTTTCAATTTCAGCATGATTAGCTGAGTTTTTACAAAAACCATAAGAAATGGATTGCCAAACCGTTTCCTATATCCCTAAAACGGTTTGGCAAACCGTTTTTGACTTTTTTTCAGTTTTACTCTCGAAAACGGATTGCCAAACCGTTTTCTACAGGTTTTTTTTTTTTTTTTTTACAGTTTGTTTATAAAATAAATCATATATTTTGTTTGATTTTGTATATTAACAATAAGATTAATGGAACAATTTGAATATATATTTTTTGTGTATTTTGACCATTTTATCATTTAATCATTTTATCAAATCAATGGATTGATTTTCTATATAAAAAAATCAATAAATATATAAAAATCAATGGATTGGTTTTCAAATGTACGTATTATTTTTTTAAAATTTACTTTTTTATATTTTAAAAACAAACAAATTTAATCATTTTTATTAAAACTCATTTTAATTTAAAAGTACTTATTTTTTTGTAAAAATATAAAATAAGTTTTTTATTTATGAAAAAATATGTTAGTATTCTAATTGGTCGATTTTTTAAAATAATGATACATTGGTCTACTACATAGAGGATTTAGTATTCTAATTTGTATCCAGAGATACAAATTTTTAGTATTGTTATTGTAATTCACTATTACATTTTCTTTTAATTTTCTTCACGGAAATATTTATTGATTTTTTTATATACAAAACCAATCAATTGATTTGTTAAAATGGTCAAAATACACAAAAAAAAATATATTCAAATTGTTCCATTAATCTTATTGTTAATATACAAAATCAAACAAAATATATGATTTATTTTATAAACAAACTGTTAAAAAAAAAAAAAACTGTAGAAAACGGTTTGGCAATCCGTTTTCGAGGGTAAAACTGAAAAAAGTCAAAAACGGTTTGCCAAACCGTTTTCGGGATATAGGAAACGGTTTGGCAATCCGTTTCTTATAGTTTTTGTAAAAACTCAGCTAATCATGCTGAAATTAAATTTTTTTTTTTTATAATTATGGTTTATAAAAAAAACTCCACAAAGGAGCCAATGCTAAGACCTGAGAAAAGAACCAATGATAAGGCAAAGGGCCAAAAGAATTGATGGGGGTTGGTTGGAGCAGTGACAAATGGTTCTGCATGAAAAAGCCCCCACCTAAGTTAAGTGACTTGTCATTATCAGCTAGGCGCTTTTTTTCTTTCTTTCTTTAGCTTTTGGTGCCATTTCTTATCAACCCTGGATTGTTTGTTTGCTCTTTAACCAACCCTTTTTAAGTGGATTGGTTTATCCGTACAAGCAATATGTATACATGTTTGATTGAGTGAGTCAAATGGTACTGTGTATATCACGATTTAATACGTAATATGAATTAATATTTTTATTTTCAAAATTCTAAGATCGATCTGAACTATTCAAAATATTTTTCATATAATTATATACTTGTAACTCAAATTTTATATTTTTTAGAAATTTTTACTATTTTTTAAGATAGGTAGAAAATCACTGTTTTTGGATGGTCCATAATTTTCAGATCAAGTGATTTTCTATCTATTTTAAAAAATAGTAAAAAATTCTAAAAAAATATAAAATTCAGTTTGCAAGTAGATATTCATATGGGTATCATGTGAACAGTTCAGCTCGACCATTAAGATTTTGAAAACGAAAATATTGACCCGTATTACCATCGGCTCGCTCTGTTTGATTTGTTCTTACTTCTTTAAAACTAAAACCGTTATTAAGTAAAATTATAAATGTCAGAGTTAATAAATATAAAATTATGAATTGAATGTATCCGGTATGGTTTGAGAGCAATTTATACGTCAATTAGCGTAGGAATTATCAGGTGAATCTATTTAAAAAATAAGTCGGAATTTTAACAGTGATTTCTTTTGGTTTGATCTAGTTATAATTTTATTTGCATATACGCTGCACATCTGCAATACTTACATCATAGCTTGAGCAATTAAGACTATGCACAATAAATATAGTTTCATGATTAAAAAGAGTGTTCTATTGGCAAAACGTTAACCGACATGTCATTTATGAATGGAGTTTAAAAACATGACTATTATTTTTATCTCTAAAAAAATGTTCTGTTGGTTGCCAAACTCAATAGCGTAGTCTTATGAGGCCACTTGCATGTAAAAGAGTTTTCTTAGGGACGTTTGTAGGGCCTGTTCGGCCACCACTAGAGAATATGAATGTGCATAGGAATAGACGCACAGTGAACTGCGTTTTACTGTTCACTGAATTTTTTTTTCCCACGTAAATAGTAATTTTTGGGCAGCAGCCAAACAGGACCGTAGAGTTAGATCTCATTAAATGTTGATTCTATTTCTAATTAAATACTCATCTCATTACACTACAAATAGGCATTGATAGAAGGGAGATTATCTGGCAATTTTTTATTTTAAAATTCTTGTCGATCATAAAAAATAAAGTTTAAATTTTAGAATTAAATTTATAGGCGATCTATATTATCTATATATCATGCCGATAAAATACGATGAGATATGATGAGTATTTCACCGTATATCATATGACCCGAGATTTAAACGTCAAAAAATAATGATTTTTTATGCATTATTAGACAACATTAATTTTACATGAAATTTGACTTTAAGCTATTCATCCAAGAAAAGAGTCCAAATACCTTCATTTTTGTGCTTCTATCATGCCTTTCTAGTTTTGTAGATTTCTGACCTTTGAAAGATTTCTAATAGAAAAAATATATCAAAATAAAATAGTTAGATATGATCAATATTATTTTCTCTACATACTCATAAAAAATATTTTCTTTTGATTTTGTTGAAACTTTATTTTGAAAACTAAAAAAATTAATTATCATTTGTAATTTTGTATATTTAAGGTACTAAACTGAAAAGTACATTAAAGAAGTGCCAATTGGCAGACCTCTTTCTTATTCTTTATTTGTTATACGTTTCAATTCCAATGTTTATATTGCAACTGTTTAGTATTCAATTCTCTTAATACTCTCCGTTTTGTATTAGAAGCAAATCTCATTTATTAAGAGTACTCTCATATGATTATAAGACACTCTCTGTCTCTCTGTTTTGTATCCGAGAAAAAAAATTATATATATTTCCTTTACTCTTTCACATGACCGTTCTATTTATCTCAATTATCAAATTCTGATCTATGTTGAATATTACAGAGTTATCGTCTTCCATAGCGTGCTTAAGGAGTAACAATTCCGGATTATCTTGGTTGTAGTTCCATCTTGCACGATGAGATGGAATATGCTTAAGGACAGTGTTTCGCACAATCTGGATATTATCTTTAAACTTGATTTATTTTATTTTGATTAATTTATTTACTATCCAAATTGTTATTAAAATTTATCCCAATAGATTTTGATTTTATATGAATCAACATCCAGAATTTTTCCACATCAGTGTTATTTTTTACAAGCTATTGATACTAATTAAAACAAAATCGAAATATCATGATCTTTCACATGTGTATGGAGAAAATAATATAAATCATATCTAACAGTTTTAATTTGAATTTAAGTTTTAAATTTTAAATTAAAAATAAAGACAATGGAGATACGAAAAATAAAGCATTTGAACCCTTCTCATTGGTTAAATACCGAACTTATAGATATATTTTTTCAATAACATACTTACAGATATTTTTTTAACATACTTATTTGTCCAATAACATACTTATAGATGTATTTTTTTAGTTTTCAATTTTATATAATTTATTTAATATTCACTGTCAACATTGTGAAAACAATCATTGTCAGAGCCATAGAAGAGGAGAAAAAATCATCATATACAATACTTGTTAATAAATTAAGTTGGTTGGTTTGGCCAAATTAGAAGCTGGTTAGTTGCTATCTAATGTGGCATAACTAGTTAAAGGGATTTTGCTGGAAAATAATACCACGCCAAATACAGAGAAAATTTTGACTCATTAAATATCCTTTGGACCTGGCACTTCATATATATTTTTTTCAATATAGCCTTGCATGATTACACCAACATTTCCAAAACTGTCTAAACAAATTTTTGCCAATTATTTCAGTTCAATAATTTGTTTGCTAAATTTAGTCGAGTTGTGTTGTGTTAGAACTTAGAAATAAGAGGTTGATAATTTAAAATCCATTGTTATAATGCATAGGTGATTAATTCTGCTGCAAGTGCTTACTAGAAAAAAAAAATCATAAAAATAATTTAGGATCCCTAGCGTATGCATTTTATTTAATTTTCATTAATTTTGATAACAAAGGTTAATTTGACTAAACTATAAAAATATTATATTACATGGAATTGGTTATTGTTATCTCACAAAATGGTGAAAAATGTGGAGACAAATGCTCACATAAATATTAAATTAATTAGATAATTACTCTTGGGACCATCCACATCTTTTGAGTGGTGAAGTATTTAATTAAAAACTGAGGAGGGTTCAAATCATCAAATTTATTTATTTTCTTGTCTTCATTTTAAAACTTCTAATAATTTAAAATTTAGAACTTAAATATGAAAAATAAAACCTCTAGTTATGATCTACATCATCTTTGCTAATATAAAAATTACGACATTTAAACATTGTTTTGATTGTTATCAAGATGCAAAAATTATGCTAATGTCGGCAATTTTTGAATTTTTTTTAATATATTGATTCATATAAAAATAAAGCCGAAAAATAAAGACATAATGAATACAAAAAGAAATTTTAGTAAATAATATAGATCACATCTAACAATTTTATTTTGACATAAATTTAAATTTTATTATTAAAAATAGAAAATAAATACATAATCACACAACAAATGCAGGTATTTAAACAAGCTCTCGCGGAATTGGCTTGAAATATATTTTGCAAGAATTAGCGTGGTGCTCCATGCTTCTCGACCTCATCATAACTTTGCGGGGCCCACCCGCCAGAAGTCGAGACCTGGAGCACCACCTCCACGAGTTGTTTCTTAAATGAAAATCGCTGGCAGTGGGCTAGGATCCAACTCCGCTACTTGCCAAATTGACAAGTAGGACTCTGCTTTTCCAAATTTAACCATTGAATTTTTTTCATGGACGAATCTCAATACAAATAAATGGTTTGATTTGGTAAAACAGGATCTTACTTGCCCATTTAGCAAGCAGCGGAGTCGGTTCCAGTGGGCTAGCCCCAGATCCTCCCATGGATCAAGACTACTGACTACATACTACACTGTCAAAAACTTTTTATGTTTTTCCTGGATTTTCTGAGGAATTTCAAGAGTACTTTAATAAAAGAGGGTTATTCGACTTCTTAAGATGCTAAAAACACTTATGGTCAAGTGGTTAAAAATGTGAAATAATTGACATATTTAATAAGTCAAGGAATTGAGAGTACATGTATATTCGAACAGGGATAGATTTACAGGTGAAGTTAGAGATTTCTTAGTCACTTTCATAACATTTTTTAATTATATATATATTAAGATTTAATTGAATTTTTTTAAAGTTTTTGTATACTTCAGTCTTCATAAAGTACATGTAGCTTGATAGTTAGAATTTCATTTTTTAATTATAGATACTTAGTTCAAATTTTGACTGTCACATATTATATATTAAGGTTCTTCAATTTATTTTTTTATCCGAATTTTTTTTAGTTATCACCTCGATATTTCAAAATTTTAACATTATCATTGATTTCTGCAAAATTGAGAATTTACCACGTGCACACTGTGATTCTGCGTATGACCAAGAAATCATACGCAGGTTGGTGCTGTGCATAATTTTCTACGTATTCAATTTAATTTTTACCCACTTTATCATGTGCAACACCAATCTACACATGATTATTTGGTCATGTGCAGAATCACAGTGTGCGTGTAATAAGTTTTCAATTTTACAAAAATCAGTGGTAAAATTAGAATTTTGAAATATGGAAGTGGTAACTAAAAATATTTCGGTTTTTCTTGTTCTATTTTGAAGTCGAATAAAAAATATTTTAATGGCTAAATTTTCATATCCCACCAAAGAGAATCTTGAAAATGGACAGGAAATGAAAATTTCCCACAGTAGTTGCTATTGATGCCAACCTTTTGTCTTTAGTTTGTGCTTTTACTGGAAGTTTTGGAATATATTTTCAAGAATAAAACCATCTTTGTTTAGATCTCGTATTTTTTTTGGTGTACTATTCTGGACTTCACATTTAGACGTGCCGATCTGAATTGTCAAAATAAATACTAAAACTCAAGCAAGAGAGAATATATTTTCAAGAATAAAAATATCCTTGTTTAGATCTCGCATCTTTTGGGTATACTATTTTGAGCTTCACATCTAGAAGTACCGACCTTAATTGTCAAAATAAATATTAAATTAAAGCTCCACCGGAATATCTTTTCAAGAATAAAAACATCCTTGTTTAGATCTTGCATCTTTTGGGTGCACTATTTTGAGCTTCACATCTAGACATACCGACCTTAATTGTCAAATTAAATATTAAATTAAAGCTCCACCGGAATATATTTTCAAGAATAAAAACATCCTTGTTTAGATCTCGCATCTTTTGGGTGCACTATTTTGAGCTTCACATCTAGACGTACCGACCTTAATTGTCAAATTAAATATTAAATTAAAGCTCAACCAAAATATATTTTCCAGAATAAAAACATCCTTGTTTAGATCTCGCATCTTTTGGATATACTATTCTGGGCTTCATATCTAGACGTACCGACCTTAATTGTCAATATAAATATTAAATTAAAGCTCAAGCAAGAGAGGATATATTTTCAAGAATAAAAACATTCTTGTTTAGATCTCGCATCTTTTGGGTGTACTATTTTGGACTTCATATCTAGACGTACCAACTTTAATTGTCAAAATAAATATTAAAGCTCAAGCAAGAGAAAAAAAAGATAAGTCAATAAAGTGATCAAACATGTGGATTTGATATTTTCACTGGAAGATTAAATATTTAAAGCCAACAAAAAAACAATTCTTCACATTTTCAACCTTCCAACAAGTCAGTACAAGTGCTAAATAAATTTGCCACGCTACTTTTTGCAGCCAAATAAAGAAAAAAAATCAATATAGTTCCTTCTAGATTGGATTTTTTATAAGCAAGTTTCTACTGACAAATTACAGAAGTCGCAGATATACGAGTCAGTACCAAACAAAAAATGAATAAATGATTATAAAATTATAAGTTTAGAGGTTGAAAATTTCTTGTAGACATTTAAAGCTAAAATGCTCGACCTTCATCTTCATCTGAAAAAAAAAAGATTTTTGAAAATTTTTATAAAAGCACACACTTTAATTTAAAAAAAAAAACCTTCAGCTCCAAAATTAATCAAATTAGATAGAAAGTAGGGGATTTTTTAATGGGTTGCTATATTAAACATATAAATTGTAATTTTGAGAGTTGAGGAATTTTTTTAATCTCTGAATACATATTATACCCTTACGGCCTTAGACTCGTTCTCTCTTAGTTATTGCAATTAATTATGTCATAATTAATACAAAAAAGAAGGTTGGGTATTTGCCTTTGACCTTTTAAAAAAAAAGAGTGCTATTTTATGCGCATAAATTCTATTTTGGAGTGCTAAGAGATTTTTTTTTTTTTTTTTGTTTATAACTCAATTTTGCCCCTTATTAAATTAAATGCTTTCTTATTTTGCTTCTAATTAATTCCCGCTATCAATTATGGAAAGAGAATTTATGAAGTTTTTTGTTTAAATATTCCCTGCTATTAATTCATGCCTATCAATCATGTACGACTCCGTATTGATTCAAATTTCGAAAATAAGTTTTCTTAGTAATTAATTGATGAGACAATTCATTGAGACTAGTCAAAAAAACAAGGGTGAACAAATTCTTCTCTGTTTGATCCACCGAAAATTATTTGAATAAAAAAAGATGGTAAAATTTTGTTTGTTCCATTACATGCAATTAAAATTATGAAAAAATATAATATGTTAAATTTTGGAGCCTCCTCAAAAGTTAATAAAAGTTTCGTATTTTTTTAAGTATGTTATTTGTGAATAAAATAGATAGTTTTATGTTGTCGATATCGTTTATTTTCCTATGATTTGGTTTATTAGTTTTTCAATTTGTGTCCTTTTGTTGTCCAAGATAGTAGTAGTTAGATTGATTATAATTTGTAGAATTACTAGTATGGTACCAGCCTAGTTATTGTAAAATCATCTAGATCATCGGATCAGCGATTTTCAAAGTGACTTAATAAATAATAAAAAAATGAAAAAAAATGAAAAATTTGGTCTCCAAGCACATTTCAATATGGAGATCATGTTGAGCGGTTCTTTGGAGCTTTTCTACAGCGAGTTAATGCTTTTCTATATATAGTTCTTTGGAGCACATTTCAATATGGAAATTTACTCTGTCTACACTCTGATTTGGGATGAAATTTTTTGGAGATTTTCTACAGCGAGTTCTTCCTCTCTCCCCTCCACTCTCCTCCACTTCCTCTCTGATTTTTCTCTTTTGGAGCTGAAAAACAACCTCGGTTAGGTTTGATCCGGCCGCTCTTCACCTCTTCTCCCTTCCCTTTTCTTTAATGGCGTTCTCTTCCCCTCCTCCGAGTACAACCTTAAGATCAGATCTTAATTTGTTACTATGTAGACATATTTAGATGGTTGGACTAATACTAATAATTAATAAAATTTGTCATCTGTGTCCATCATGTTATATAATATTAATTAGGATTGTTAAATATTAACTTTCTCAATTATTTAAGGGCACTCATTGAAAAACATTGATAACTTTTTTTGATGAAGGTATTGGTGATCTCCCATCAATTGTTAGGCTGGTGAGATTGATTTATGTGATAAATTTGTTATTAAATAATTCTAGTGAGGTTACTTTGGTTATATAGTCGAACATCAGTTTAAATTCGACTGTGCACAAAGTCTCTCCTTCTAGTTTGTGTGTTACCGTCACATATAAAAGTCAAATTTTGACAGAGAACTGTTTCAAAGCAACAATTCTAGAATATGAGACTTAGTTAGTTACATTCCAATTTAAATGCGCGGATGAGATAGTTGCGCTACTTTTTTTTTATTTTTAAAAGAGAGGAAAAAGGTTTTGTGACCGACATAAATTCTAATCACTTGTCATTCACCAGCTACAATAATTTAAATTCGGACCTATCTAAGATTCTAAATAGAAAGACATACTTTAATATTCGTGCAAAATCACGATTGAACGGTCGCCAGGCACCTTATCTGATACGAATTCCAATGTTAGTGGAGCATTTCATCAGAAACAAAGAAAATCCCAAAGGCAAAAGGCAGTGATTGCCTGCTATAAGAATACAAAATTACACTCATGTCTCCAGAACAATTTTGTTTATACAATAGTTGAGTCTATTCACCAGCAGATAGGGGTTCTCAATGAGCTGGCTTGGTCTAAGCTAGGCTTTGGCTTAGCTCTTAATTTTGGACTGAGCTAGACTTAGAGCTTCCGATCTAAAATCTTAGCTCAAAATCATAACGAGCTAACTTGCGAGTTGACGAGCTGGCTCACTGGATCTGACTGGACCTTATTTTAAGAATAAAATAAAATCTACAAACCTTTTGGACTGAGTTGGACCGAGCTGAACTGAGCTGGACTAAGCTTGACAGTATAAAATGCACATAAATCCACAAATTGATGCCTAGCCGAGCTAGCTTGCTAGCTGGTGAGCAAGCTATGCCCCAACCAATAACGAGCGAATTGTTAATAAGCGAGCCAAATGCAAGTCACGATCGAGCCACGAGCTACGAGCTTTTTTGCCACCCCTACCAGTGGAGGTGGAGCCAATGTTTGGCGGAAATATATCTGCTGCAATTCTTTGGAATCGCAGGCTCCCTACTTTTTCAGATCAAACTATTCATTTTTTTGAAATTCACGAATCTCAAAGCAGTTGATTTTTATGTACGAATCTCGAAACAAATGAATGATTTGATTTGGACAAGCAGGACCTGCGATTCCAAAGAATCACAGCAGATTTGTTTCCATGTTTGGCAAGGGTGGGCGGCTGCCCACTGCGGGATTTCATATTTTTTTTTAGATCCGTATTATTACTAAATTGTGCTCCACTCTTGATTTAATATTTGCCCAACCCAGTAACGGGCCTGACCCAAATTACACAATAACAGCCCATAAAAGCATTAATTACGAGTCTGTATTATATTCTCCGATTAAAAGTATTAATTGGAATTGAATGGTTCAACAGGTATTTCACTTCTTACTTTGCTCCAATTGCTTCGTCTTATTATATCTCTGATTAAAAGAAAAAAAGAAAAAAAGAAAAACAGTGATAAATAAAGAGGAATGCTCGTTTCAACACCATCGACTTGAAATTTTAGTATTACTATTTTTATTTTTTTTAGTAAGTATGTGCACTTTTTTTATATGGAAAAATACCACTTGTTAGGACTTTTAATATTTTCGTATTTATTGAATTTTTTATCTATTCCTGACTCAAATTCTGACTACATCATTGTCCACCAGCTTGAATAAAAGGCTTTCCAATGGGCTCAATCCAGTGCATAAACCTTCCACTTCTTTTTGTGGATTTCATAATATAGATTATGAACCCATTAGAGTTATGCACTGAAACCGGCCATATGACATAATAACATTGCTTTGCAATTTTAATTGAACAAAAAAAAAATGGCAATTTGGAACTTAATTTGTAAGGTATGTTCACTCGTTACATTACTACTCTTTAATGATTTATTTTCTCAAAATAAAAGGCGAAATTGTTCTTAGTCCTATACTTGGAACCCATTAGCATTATGCACTGAAACCGGCATGATAACATAATATCATATTGCATAAACATTGGTTTGAATAGAAGAAATGGCAGTCCAGAATTTACTTGTTATGTTTATAAACTCATATTATTTGAAATACTAACACACGCTAAATGATAAAGCAACTTACAATACATGACACTAAAACTCTCCCAAAAAAATAGAACTCTTATTGACAGTCATGACAACTAATTCTCACAAAATTTCTTAAGCAACAGGATTTTCATCCTCAACGGCAGTTGATAAATTCTAGTGACGAATTTCAACATAACACCATGCTGATATTACAATACGATTTTTCCTTTCTTTTGTATTTTGCTAATTTAAGCAATATTCATGCTAGATGGTCCGTAATGATAGGTTTGTGATACCATCTCACCTGTATACAGTAATTATCTTAAAATAGGTCTTGAAAAGGTTTGGATATTCTATAATCGTTTCCATTATTCCATCTCTCTCTCTCTTTACAGGATCCATCAAAACTGGTTTCTAACTCACTTCATTTTATCTGGTCAATGATAATATGACACAACATAAATACGAACAAGGTTGAAACATCTAGAAGTTATCCGACTTATACCCAAGAACTATGGCTGGACCTGGTTCACATTCAAAATGAAGCTTATTTGCTCTTTTTTCTATTATTAAAAGTAGGACCCAATTTTGACGGTTCACAAAAATAACTTCTCATCAAGGTGTAACCAGTGTGTTTCTCTTTTGCATGGAGAAATGTGAAGGTGCCAAAGCGGAGCGAGAGGTGATGTATCTGCAAATAGAAAGATGTCACCTCAAAAATACAATATTTCAATCCCAATTTTCAGCTGAGAAGGGTTTCTTTTCGTCTCCTTTTCGCCTTCCCTCTTATCTCTGTCTCTACCACCTCCTCCAAATCAAGAAAAAAAAAAGATAGAATCAATGTCCGATTAAGTACATTGTTAAATTAGACGGAGAATTAAAGCCTTTATCATCACCGCAACATCCTCTTCACACCCAATTCGCCTCAAATAATCATATAAGGAGGAGAAGAGGAGCAAAAGGAAATCAAAGAGTGACCGAGCTACATTATAATTGGGTTTGAATTGAGTATAATTGGAGCTGTACGTATTCTGATACGGACCCTGGCGGGAAGGAGAGAGCCGCCTGAGGCGGCGCCACCTGACGGAGGATGGCGCTGTTCAGGAGGCTCTTTTACCGCAAGCCTCCTGACCGGCTTCTCGAGATCACCGATCGTGTATATGGTAATTCTATTTAGTATCTTTTTATAATCTTTCTTCATTGTAAAATTTGTGCAATTTAATGATTTATAATTTCTGTGATAATTCTCAATTGGAATGCAAATTATTTGTTTTTGTCTTTAAATTATTCATTGCTTCGTTCAAATTTGAGCTAGTTTTTTTAGAATATAGCAGACCTCTTTTTGAACTAATTGGTGGATTACTATATGTTTGATTGGTTAAATAAAATTTGGATTTCCTATTATGGATATATATTCTCTTGCAACTTTAATAAGCTGCTTTAATATGATTCTTTTTTCTTTTTTTTGTAGTCTTCGATTGTTGTTTCTCAACCAAAACACTGGAGGAGGAGGAGTTTAGAACATACATAGATGGAATCATATTACAACTGCAGGATCATTTCCCTGATGCATCTTTCATGGTATTCAATTTTCGACAAGGTGAGGGGAAGAGCCTCATCTCGTCACTTCTCTCGCTCCATAACATAACCACAAAAGACTACCCGCACCAGTTCTCCGGTTGCCCGTTGCTACCTCTAGATACAATATGCAAGTTCTTAATCATGTGTGAGGCCTGGCTTACGGCCGATAGTTCATCACAAAATATAATGTTGATGCATTGTGAATCAGGCGGCTGGCCGCTTTTGGCATTTATGCTAGCAAGTCTTTTGCTGTACCGAAAGCAGTACACGGGTGAGCAAAGAACACTTGAAATGGTGTACAAGCAAGGACCTAAAGAGCTTCTTGGGTTGTTATCTCCTCTGAATCCAACATCATCTCACCTAAGATATTTGCAGTATGTTGGGAAGTTGACTAGTACGCTCGAGAAACAGCCTCAAATCCAAAATCCGTTTACTTTGGATTGTTTGATCCTTAGAGCAGTGCCGAATTTTGATGGAAAAGGATGTAGGCCCATAGTTCGTGTTTATGGCAAAGACTCTTCTGGTTTTGTTGATAAAAGCTCGCAAATGCTTTTTTCTACATCTAAGACAAAGAAGTATGTGAAACATTATCAAAAGGTAAAAATTGATACCAATCATTACATTAGTGATTTTTTAAATGGCAAACTGTTTATGTTGTCTTTTGGTTTACTTTGATTTTATTTTGTCTGAAGTGTAAAAACATGACAGGCATCTAACGCGCCAATAAAACTAAATGTGGGTTGTCGGGTGGAAGGGGATGTGGTGCTTGAGTGCATCCATTTGGACAAAAATTTAGAGGCCCAAGAAGTTATGTTTCGTGTCATGTTCAACACGAGATTTATCCAATCACATATTTTGGTGCTTACACTAGATGACATCGAATTAGCTTGGGAATCCAAAGACCACTTCTCCAAAGACTTCAAAGCAGAGGTAACTATTTTAATAAATTCACACCATTTACGTATACTACTGGTTCTATAATAATTATTATACCTTGGGATTATCATGTGGTACATAAATTATGTATGAGATAACTAATGGGATTGTTAAGTTGAATTCTAGTTGATATCTGAACCAGGTACTCTTTTCAGAGTTCCATCCTGAGTCTGATACTAGTGGAAGTGATATTGAGATGGACTTTGCCGAAGAGTTCTTTGAGGCAGAAGAGATGTTAGAGACTCCTGATTTACATGATGATCACCAAAGGGATCCAGATTCTTTATTTTTTGATCCTTATGGCAGAAACACAGTTGAATTTGCAACTCCAAGGGCTGAAGCCGGAAGTTACTTCTCATTTGCAAGATCTGCAAGAAAACGAGCCTCAGAGGAAACAAGTCCTGATGACTCTGGTTTGATTATGAGGACACCGGGTGAAGAGAGTTTTTTGCATGAGGCGGAACAACAATTGGAGATGGTACAACCTAGTGTACCAGATGTGAGTGTGGTTCCAGTTGAAATAAATGCATCTTTGTCAGCTCTGTGTAAATTGATAACACCTCAAGATCCATCACCACCTCCACTATTACTATTTCGGCCTATGTTGCGGCCTAAGTTGAAAGAGGCAGCTGGTGTTAAATCTTTACCTGAAGGAAATATTGTTAAACAAAATACAGAGCACACATCTTCTCCGCAATTGCTAGCAATTGAAATACCGACCAATCTATCACAACAGCTACCTGTATTGAACCCACCACTGCCTGTACCACTATCGTCATACACTCATAGTCATGTGCAACCTTTTGAACGGAAAACAGAGAGTCCTATTCCGACAATACCATCGCCACAACCAGTAATTTGTTACAAAGATCATGAACTGTTATTATCTAATAGAGAAGGAGCATCTCATCCTCCACCACTTGATTCAACAAGAAGTGATGATGTACATCCTTTTCCACCACCATCATCGCAACCTATTGATGAGATGATTTCAATATTGCAAACTCATTCAGAAAAATCTAAGACAACTCTGCCTCCACCTCCAGCCCCGCCTCCCATGCCTCTTTATACATCACAAGCTACAGCTCTAGCACCATTTTCTTCACCTTCTCATGAGGACGCTTCGTCACCATCGCCACCTTTCCCAACAGGACATGGTAAAATTTCACCACCAACACCACTATCACCTCATCGAATATCAAATGCACCTTTAACTTCATCACATCTTCAACTTTCTCGTGTGGAATGTAGTGGACCATCGACGCCGCCCCCTCCTCCTCAAATATTCAATGTAATTTCAACATCATCACCTTTCCTACTTCCTACTAGAGTATGTAATGAACTATCGTCACTAGCTCCACCACCACCACCCCCTTCTCAAACATCCAATGCTCCTTCAACATCATCACATTTTCTATCTTTGCCTGTGGTATGTAATGGGTCATTGTCATCCTCGTCGCCATCCGCTCCTCAAATATCTAGTGATTGTTCAATGTCATCACCTTTTCTAACTTATTCTGAAGCATTTAGCCGGCAATCACCGCCGCCACCATCTCCTCCTCAAACATCTAATGATTCTTTAATATCCTCACCTTTGTTATATTCTCATGTGGCATGTAGTGGGCCATCTTTGCCACCATCACCATCGCCGCCAACTTCGCCACCCCTTCTTAAAGTATCTAGTGATCCTTCTCCTGGATCATGTAGTGGGCCACCGCCACCTCCACCTTCTCCTCCACTACCACCTCTACCGCCACCTCCACCTCCACCTCCACCTCCACCTCCCCCTCTCCCTCCCCCACCCCCTCCTCGAATATCCAGTGCTCATTCGACATCATCACCTTTACAACCTCCTAGTGGAGAATGTAGTAGGCCTTCACTATCCAGTCCTCTTCAAATATCTAATAATTCAATATCATTATCTTTCAAACCTTCTCATGTAGAGTGTAGTAAACTGCTGCCGCCTCCACCTCCGCCACTCCCTTTCAAATCATGTGGCCCAGCACGACCTCCTACAACATGTAATGAACCTCCTATAGCAACCCCTCATAGAGAAAATGACAGAGCTCAACTATCATTGTCTCCTATGGAATGCAATGTGCCTCCACTACCGCTCT
The DNA here is from genome assembly GCA_964058825.1 of Carex arenaria. Classification (NCBI taxonomy): domain Eukaryota; kingdom Viridiplantae; phylum Streptophyta; class Magnoliopsida; order Poales; family Cyperaceae; genus Carex; species Carex arenaria. The sequence continues at coordinate 38,970 of CAXKVW010000324.1, forward strand.
CACCCCCACCACCTCCTATAGAGTTTAGTAGACCTCCATCTCTATTGCCACCCCCACCCCTGCCACCTCCGCCTCCACATCCACCTCTCGGAGTGTGTAGTATACCTCCACCTCCACCGCCGCCTCTTGGAGGGAATATGGGGGCTCCACCTCCCCCTCCTCCTCCTCCGGGAGTACCACCGCCACCATTTCCAGGACGACATGGAGGAGCTCCTCCTCCACCGCCACCTCCAGGAGGACATACAGGGGCTCCACCTCCTCCTCCTCCTCCTCTGAGAGCACCAACAAGTGGAGCTTCGCCACCGCCACCGCCACCATTTCCAGGACGACATGGAGGTGCTCCTCCTCCACCGCCGCCTCCAGGAGGGCATACAAGGGCTCCACCTCCCCCTCCTCCTCCGGGAGCACTAACAAGTGGAGCTCCACCGCCGCCGCCATTTCCAAGAGGACAAGGAGGAGCTCCTCCACCTCCGGCGCCACCAGGAGGGCATAAGCCGGGTATACCAGGGCCGCCAATGGCACCTGGTGCACCGCCTCCACCTCCAAGAGGTGCAAATCCACAAGCTAGTTTGAAGGGATTTCCAGGGAACTTAGTCAGTGGAAGGGGCCTTGGGATTGGTCGTTCTGCCTCATCAATTAAAAAGTCCTCATTAAAACCTTTGCATTGGAACAAAGTGACAAGAATCATGAATGGGACCTTATGGGCTGAGCTGCAGCGGCAATCATCTGAACTTCAAATGTATTGTTCCTTTCACTTTATAATTGAAATTATGGCTTATAGGATGACAGATTTTGCTTTTGATTTTGACGAATTTTCAAATGATGTGTAGTCAGGAAGACTTTGATGTGAATGAGCTTGAGCAACTCTTCTCTGCGGTTGTTCGTAAGCCAAATGATGGATCTAAATCTGAAAAACAGAAGTCTGCTGGGTCTAAGAATGATAAAGTCCATCTGGTACCAATGTTAATTTGGATTCATATTGAAGTCATTATTTATCTTTAATATATCTGAAGGAAGCTAATAGAAATTTTATATTGAAATGAAAAATATTTTAGATTGACCTAAGGCGTGCTAACAACACTGAAATCATGTTAACAAAAATCAAGATGCCATTACCCGATATGATGGTAAGGATGTTCTTCAAATTTTAGCAATATTCATTTTCCTGAGCTCTCTTTCTTCTTGAATAAAACATGTAGATTTCTTAATTATGTTGTATCTTTCTTTCACATTTCTTTTTTTTCCTTGTGTATGTGTGCTCTCCCCTAGAGTGCAATATTGGCAATGGATGATTCAATTCTTGATGGGGACCAGGTGGAAAATCTCTTGAAGTTTTGTCCCACTAAAGAGGAAATGGAGACCTTGAAGGTTTGCTTGTTACATTTTACTTTTTCAAGGTGTGACAGTATCAATAATTGTTATATTGGTCAGTGTACTCTGTTGTTGCTATTACCAGAATCAATTGGGTAATACATATGAGAGCTATTTATGTTTTGAAGAGAAAATACATTGGTAATTAAGAATGCTCCAGTCTATTTTTATAATGAAAGTTACATGCTTTCCTCTTTTTTAATTTGAATTACTTTTTTATTATCTATTTCAGAACTTCGCGGGCGACAAAGAAACCCTTGGCAAATGTGAGCAGGTACCCTCAGAATTGAATAAAAGTAAGCCCAAAAGAGAAATAGTTAGATAAAGCTTGAATATATTTTGATAATAAATTTCTGCAGTACTTCTTAGAGTTGATGAAAGTTCCCCGAGTTGAATCCAAGTTGCGTGTTTTCTCTTTCAAGATTCAATTTATTTCACAGGTTTTTTTTACTGTCTTCCTTCTATTTCTGTCCTCTAGCAATAGCAAAAATTGAAAAAGCCTTTTCATTTTGAATACTGCTACTAGGCCGTCAAGCATCACCTAATTATTTGTTTATAAAAGTTGTTGATCCTAAACAATTTTTCATTTATCCATACAAATACAATGAGTCTGAATTGTTGTAAAATAAGTTACAAAATAATGAAGAACGGATAACTGCTTTTACAAGTGTAATAGGATCACTTGGATTAAATATATCTGGTTTTGTCTTCATTCACAACTTCCCTTTTATTATATTTTTTTAACTAGAATATAGTTGGGAAATGATTATTTTTTGTATTTTCTTGGTCATTTTCCAGATGTCGGACGTAAAAAAGAGCTTACAGCTTGTAGGTGCCGCTTGCGATGAGGTACTCTTTTGATATGTCACTAGTTTGACAAAGGCTTTTGCATCTAACAAATTAACTGTTGTTTTATATTATGGTTATATCAGATAAGAAACTCAGAAAAATTAAAGGAGATCATGAAGAAAATTCTCAGTCTTGGCAACACAATGAACCAGGGAACTGCCCGAGGTAAAATACTAGCTTTTAGAATTATTCTTATTTATCTATTTGCATAATTTGATATGGAATTAATGTCTGTCCTTTTCTTTTAACAGGTTCAGCTGTAGGTTTTCGGCTTGATAGCCTATTAAAACTTGCTGATACACGCGGTAAAGATAGCAAGGTGACCTTAATGCATTATCTCTGTAAGGTATAATTTAACTTTGTTCAAATGTGATTTTTGCTTGCAGTTATATTCAATTCTTAACCTATTTATGTATTGACCATCTCAATCAAAATTAGGTAACTGCCACAAAGTGGCCGCACCTCATGGATTTTCAAGAGGAACTTGGCAGTTTGGAAGTTGCATCCAAGGTAGATATATTAAATCTATTATTTTATTCAACATTTTTTTTTGCAAACAACAATATATTTTTCGATTACAGACCACACTAACTGTTTTGTATTGGTTGTTTAAAGATGACATACAAATTTTAATAAAGCCATATTAGTTCAAAAAGATAACCTCAAAATCTTTCATTATTAACTAAACCAAGCTTATAAATGAGAACTGCAGTTATTATTTTGTTTTTATATCCAACATTTTGGGGGTTGCATCTCCAATAATTTCTAGATAACCTTGATATATAAATGGCAGATGATATTAAATTGACCTTGTAAATAATCAAAACAAAAATGCCACATTGATCTATTCAATATATGTGTTTCTCTAAGAACAGATACAACTGAAAGTAGTGACTGAAGAGCAAGAAGCGGTCTCAAAAGGTTTAAAAAGAGCTGAGAATGAATTAAAGGCCTCAAAGGAAGACGGGCCTGTTTCTGAGATCTTTTGTCAGGTACAGTACTTATGATGTACTTAACAGTACCACAATTTCAGTATAATTTTGATGAGATTTAACAGAAATACTCTGGTTATATGGAACAATTTCATTTTTGCCTATGCAAAATTATTAGATGTCCGATTCTCCTACAAAGGATGGAAAATATCGTCTGTCCTTCTTGATATGCAGCAATTCTAACATATACTCTTGACTTCTCATTGTCGTCCAAATATAATTTAATTAACTATGCTTAAATTAGAGAAAAATATGATAGTTTGGTTATTTTCAAACACAAAGGAAGAAGGGATACATTATAAATTTCAATGTTTGCTAGGTGCTAGCATGTGAGATATCAGATATATGAATTATTTTACAGGGACATACAACTGCAACTTCCCATGTAATTTGCATGATGTAAACTGACAAAAGTGCATTTTCTTTAGACATTAGAAGATTTTGTGACTAAATCCCAAGCTGACGTAGAACATATGAAAGCTCTTTACGCTGCTGTTGTAAGTTCACCATTTATTTATTCTTCACATTTTTTCTTTTATGTATATATATTCTTGGTAATTAATGACTTCAATGTTTGTTGCCATTTTGACAAACTCACATGACAGGATCAAAGTGCTAAGGATCTCTCTGTGTACTTTGGTGAAGACCCTGCAAAATGTCCATTTGAGCAAGGTTTCACCTCTTGTTAATTTCTCTCTATTTTTCGAGATCATTTCGTATAATCTTTTATGCTATGATTTGGTATCATGCCATCATAAAATTTTGTTTGCCTTTATACGTAGGTTACCATCAAAATCATTACAGCAGCATTTTATTCATGCATATACTAATTTCAAATCAAAATCAACAAAAATGCAGTGATAGGTACAATTTTGAATTTTATGAAATTGTTTCGAAAAGCCCATGAGGAGAACTTGAAGTATGCTGAAATGGAGAAGAAGAAGGCCCAGAAAGATGCTGAACTAGAGAAATCCAAGGATGAAAAACCAACCGCTAGATAGCACTAAATGGATCAGTTGTATCAAGATATGAGCATAGTTTCATAGACTAATTTAACATTTCTACAACTACACCATGGGTTCCATAGTTTATCGGCACAATAAGATGACCTCCTAGATTAGGTTCTTGGAGTTGTAAATTCCTCAGGTATCATCTTCATTTATTATTATTATTATTATTATTATTTATTTTGCTAAATTTTTTGCAAAAATGCTCACCCAGAACAAAAATAACAAAAAGGGAAGTGGAATCGAATAATTTTTTATTAAATAATAATGCCTTTTGTATTTAACAATTTGATGTTGTCCACATTGATAGTCACTGTCCTTTTCAGTAAAATAATATATACTATTTAGAAATTTATATCAAGGATTGATATGTTATTTGTGCTTTAACGTGATATCTATGATATATATTTTCTTCTATATTATCAATTTGCAAACAACAAATATCCACATTTTTGTTTAGAATCAATTAATCTGACATCATACTTCGCATTTTTTTTTTGGTGCAGATATATTGACTCCCTCAAGATCTTCAGATTTTTTGTACAAAGTTTGACCAATATAGCTCATCTTATCATTATTCTTTTATTCTTTTATTTTTTTTATTTGTCTAGATAAAGCAGTTTTACATGTATATTTTTCATCTTTTGTAGTTAGTCAGATTATACAAAATTTAGAAGAAGAAAAAAACGAAATGTACGAGAGGAATGCCATTATTCCCAGCTGGTTTACAATAAAAGAATCAATTTTACAACTTAAGCAACTCAGCATAAGCTTCCAAGAAAAAAAATTGTAGTCAAATACCTCAATCTGACCATTTGCTTGCATTGTATGACTTTAAGGGGACTAATCCGCAAAATTGTGCAAGAGGAAGGGGCTCTCCATTCTGCCTTTTTTTTTTTGGATTAATAGTTTTCCCTTTTGCTTCGTTCAAGTTTTGTATTTCGCTTTTTTCGACACTGATTTTTTTCTTTAATTAAAAAAAGTTGGTTACATTGCACGCATTGGGTAGAAGTCGGGTGTAAAAACATTAAAGCTGACTTATGAATGAATTCAACTTCAAGTCCAAGACAACCTTTAAATAATAAAAGTCAAAGTATCAAGCGCAACTACTTTTTGTGAAAGAAAAATTTAGCATTTCATTTTCTACATTACATTGCAATTGTAAGTTGGTAACTTTAAAATTTGTGTAGCATCTATACTCTGTTTTAATAAACTAAAAAGCAGAGTAACATTTTCCCTAATATAACAACTCTATACAAAAAAAAAAAAAAAAAAGCAAAACAAAATAAAATCTCTATGCCAAATTTCAAACAAGGAAGCTGGCCTTCTCCTCCGGTTCGAATTCTTCCCATTCCTCCTCAAATTCCTCCTCTCCATTTGAACAATCTAGCAAGATACACCTCTTATAAAACATGCAACTTGCAATGATCTCAATGACCATCAAAATAGAATGAATATATGTGATCAAAAATGCCTCCCACATGACAGCTGGGCTGAAATTACCCGAAACCCGGTATTGCCTCATAATACGAAATTGAAACAAGGCCTCCATTATAGCCATTCCTAAACTCGTAGGCAAAGCCAGAGCTAAGGCAATGGCGATGCGTCCCCTTGTCAAAATACAAGCTTTCAGAATAGATATGTATCCATTGCAATTTTCCATGCCAGAGATTATAATTGCAAGATTGCATATTACCGTCGTGGTGGCGATGAATACGGAGTAAACAATTGCGCCAAATGCGGAGAGAAGTAGAATGGAGATGTTAGATTTCAGACCGAAGAGATCAGCACCATTGAAGAGGAGGAAGAGAAGGGAGAATGCTGTCACATTGCTAGAAAGAAAAATAAAGGTATTGAATATATGAGTTGATAGAAGAGAAGGGTAAATCGGAAGGAACTTGGAGAAATGCGGTACCACATGCTTTCCGTACCGGGGCGAGTCACGAAATATTTGGATTACACAAGATTTGGCTAATAGTAGAAATGTTAATGTGAGGGGTAAAGACACAGAGAATGAAAAAATGGTTTGAGAGAGCTTGAGGTTTAAAAGAGCGAAAAAGTCAATTTCAGGGAAACCAGCGGCTTTGAAAAGGTAATGGAAGCGAGTGGAGATAGCGGCGATAATGGAGGCTGAGGAAGAGGTGAGGGATTCTGAGAGGAGAACAGAGAGAGAGGCCGGAAAGACGAAGATTGCAGCAATGGTGGTGAAGGGATTATATCCTTTGAAGAAGGCATTGATGGAGCTCCTCATCACATCCCTTGTCATACCCATTGTAGTATCCTTGTGTAGTTGTTTTGTGTTCGAAAGAGAGAGAAAGTGAGAACCTTTCAGTTTTTTGGGGCCTTTTGAAGGGAGAGGTGAAGCGGGTTTTTTAAGGACTAACCTTTCCAATGCACAATTTATCTCTTTTTGGGAATAAATTGGAGAGGCTCATGCTATATATGCTCCTCTGTTTCTGTAAAATAAGATTTGTTTGAAGAGTTTGGTCAGCTGGATGTCTTGGTGATGTGTTTTGTATGGATGAGTGATAGGCCAACTACTGTAAGCTAACCACTAGTCTGGTTTTAAAGCAACAGTTTTTATTTTTGGTTGGCAGGAATTTAGGCAATTTTAAACATCTTTTCATTGTCTTTATGACCCTTTTTCCTTCACCTCCGCCTAAAATGATTTTGATGGATCAATTCTTCCTTCTTCTTTTTTCTATGTTGACCCAAATAGGGGTGTAAATGGATTCGGATTATCCGGGAATGATCCGCTCCAAATACGGTTATTATCCGTATCCGGATTAAACGAATATGGATACGGATATTTTTAGTATATGGAAAAATAATCTGGATACGGATAATTCTGTGAGGATATAAACGGAGCGGATATTTGTATATATCCGGATCTGAAATTTAATATTTCAACAACTTTCAATTCATTTCACCCTTGTGAAGTTATAAAAAAACATACATATTCGTTTAAGTTCAAGAATTTTGGTAGGAAAATCATATAATCTATTATAATAATGAATTGGTTCTTTGAACCAATAAGCAATTAGTCATGTATAATTGTCACTGTGCAAACTTCAAAAGTTCATTAAATTTTTGTAAATTTAGATAATCAAATTAGGCAATTTAAAATTATGAAATTTAGTATAATTACTCAATATCTGACAATTATCCGTTCCATATTCGTATTTGAATCCGTATCTATGGATTATCCATTCCGTATCCGTTTAAGACGGATATAATTTTAAATTTTGATATCCATTTACTATCTGTATTCGCATCTACTCGTTGAAAAACGGATGCGGATACAATATTAGCATTATCCGCTCCGTTTACAACCCTAGACCCAAATCATTCCCAATATTATCTCCACTCTCAATCGCTAATAAAGTTTGGCCATTTACCAAAAAAAAAATATATATAAATAAAGTGTGGCCAAACGAGGCCCTGAAAGTTTACTGCTTTCTACATGTAACTGCTCATTCAAGATTGCTGATGCGTAAAATATCATCATATTTATTGGTTATATTGTAGTCTTATGATTTGTTTTTTATAACAATTTACCGGTCCATATTCTAAACTGTGAGGTCTCAGTTGAAATTATACTAGTATAGAAAAAATATGTGCCTGATATATATAGCGAAGAATATCAAATAGTAGTTTATGGTTGTGCAAGATAGGAATATAGGATAAGAATTTAGCGTCTAAACCTGCCAAAGAGCAATTAATATAATAATACATGGGCGGTAAGAGAACGTAAAATGTTTAAAATTTTAGTACAAACCATTTTTTTTAGAGAAGTACATCAGATTATTTTTCCGTCCAAGTGCCAATTATATAGGAAAAATATGATGATAATTGAACTTTTTTGCAACTATAATCATTAATCCCACATTTTTTATAAAAAAAAAATTAAGTTTATAGATATTTTGTTTATAAGATCGTGTGTCAAATTTGATGCAAAGTGAAAATTATTTGGTCATCAGTCAAGTATGAATTAATGAATAATTAACTATTTTTTTAAATAGCTTGATGGATTCTTATTTCATTTTATAATTACACGAAATTTGATAGAATACTTATTTAGGTATAAAGAAATTTTTAGAATTTCTAACTTTTATTAAATTCTTATAATCGTCAAATTTGTTGGCACAGTTGTCAAATAATGTTATTGTCAATATATTTAGTATATTATTGTCAATATATTTAGTATGTTATTGTCAATATATTAGGAAAAGTTATTTTCGATATTTTGCTATTACAATTTTGTTGGACCATATATTGGTAGCGTGTACAAATTTTATAAAATTAGAGAAAGTTATTTTCTAATCTAAAATATTACCATTTGTTATTTAGAAAAGAAACCCCTTGGGCCCATATTTTGGAGGAGTAAAGACAACCCCTTTCTTAAACTTCAAATTTACTTGGCTTGATGTGAACATAATATATGAACTTTAAAAAGATTTACTCAATACTAAAGAGAAAGATTTTATGGTATATTTATGTATTAGTGAATTACATGTAAATGACCTATTACCATAGATTGCAAAATAGATAAATAAAAGATAGCATGAATGGAAAATGTCCCGTAACCTGATCATATTTAGGAGAGCAGCTTGGGTCTGATGCCCATCGGACTCAAATTAAGTGCGATGGGCTCCATAGCCGTCCGATTAGCTTTAAAATATGTGCGCGTAGCTTTAATATCTGTGCGCAATCACTTTAATATCCGTGCACACGGATTCTAAAAGAAGATCGGAGAGTCCGATGGGCATCGGACCCAAATTTGTCCCCATATTTAGATGTCTTTTTATTTATAGGATGTGATAATTATAGTTAGTAATGTGAGATTATGTCATACTCCACTTGCGAATTAGGTCTGGTATTTTCTGAATATTCCAAAAATTGTGAACGGTTGAATATAGTATTGTCCTTTTCTTTTACTAAAAAAAATCAAACTGAAGAAAAGGAAATTAGTAATGAGTTATTCTGAATCAAGATTCTAAATAGTGCTCTATAGCGCTGCTATATATATCGCACTATAGCAGCGCTATATGGCAATAGCGTCATTTGTTTAGCTGCTTCGCTATAACGTGATAAACGCTATTTAAACCTTTGTTCTGAATGAATTACTGATACACGTTTTTAACAATTTTCCATCTCTTGATTTATACAAAAAAGAGTTTAGTAAAAGGTTTCAAACATAAATATTGGACTCGTCAAATAGATCAAGATCAGAATTTGACAGCAGTTCGAGTTTTGTTATTTGAAGTAAATCTAATAAATTTCTAAATTAAGTTTATTTTATTTTAATTTTAAGCTCATACAATTAGAGAGACGGATGATAATGTAATGAAAAGAGAAATTAGACCTCCATATGAATTGAAAATTTGTAATTTTGTCTATTAAATTTTATAAATTTTTTTTATGTATCAATACTTTTAGTTTTCTTATATAATGAAATTATAATACACTTAATTTTTTAGCCACCCAATCTCAATTGTTATTAGAATGCATAATTGGGGTGAAATATCTTTGACCATTTACAATGTGTAGTGTTTTGTTGTAGTTCGGCTAGTTAGATAAACATAATAGTATTTTACAGTAAGCTGTATTCAATTTGGACTCTTGAAGAAGAATTTTATTTGTACTTGAAATCCATATTATGGTTGGCCAAACCCAACCAAGTATGAATGACCTCTGCGGTTTTTTTAATCTGGTCCGTTTGTTTTGATCGGACGGATTAGATCAGATATTGCCCGAATTAAAAAATTTCCAATGAATTTTAGATCTGATCTGGTCCGTCTGATTAAAACAAATGGACCAAACTAAAAAAAAATGCAAAACTCCGTAACTTTTAACTCTGCAGAGGATAATATTCCTAGGCGCAATTGGTTCTAATTTTTTGGAACCAATTAAGAGGGTCTCTATCAGATGTCAATTGTTAAAATGACAGATAATTAAGATGAGACCATCCGTATTTCAATACAACTAATGAATGGTAATTGAAATTGTTTGATTTTTCTTATTTGAAAAAACATCCGGTTTAAGAAAGTTTAAGACTGTGTTTCACAATTAAGCGATTAAAGGAAAAGAAAGAAAGGAGATGAAGTTGATTCTTAATCTTTTGAAATTAATTAAAAGGATCAACTGCGTTTGTTTAGTTAGATAGACAAGCGGAGTTGGTCCTATTTGTTTTTTTTCTTTATATTATTTTGAAGCACAATTTAATAATTCTGTATTTTTCGGTATTTTTTAGGAGTCCTTATTCTCTGAGATATTAGTTTATCTAAAGCTGATTCAAACTATTTTCGGTGTCCCTATTTTTTTTTATTAATGTCCTCAATAAAATAAAATAACAAATATACTCACTGATTTTAAATTTTTTGAAAAATTCCAATAAAATAAAAAAATAACAAATATACTCACTGATTTTAAATTTTTTGAAAAATTCTCCGACCACCCCACCGTGAGGCGGTCCACTCTCACAGACGACCGCCCCAATGTGGGACGGTTCACTTTTTTCTTTAACTAATACAATATTTATATTTTGTTATGTTATTTAGTCAGAGTTTTATATTATCAGTTTGATATCAATCATTAAAATAAATTAATTGATAAATAATTATAGGGTCATGTACCGAAGACCCACACCGAACAGGTCTTGGGCTAAGAAAAGACCAAGCCTCGGACCCCTGACCCGGGCCAGGCCGAAGTCAAAGAGAAAGCCCAAGGCCGAAGAGTATCCCTAAAATACCGCATACAGTGCCGGGCCGAAATCAGCTCAGATCGGGCTCCCATGCCGGGCCAGCCCAAGACGAGCGAAAGGATCCGGAGCCCGATTTATCTCCGGCCCAGTAAGGCCTAAAAGCAGCAGTGTCCGAACAAGACCTAACCAGACCTCGGCCCAGGAAGGCTCAATTCGACCTCAGCTTACCATCACCGCATATAGTCTCCGCCGACAATAAATCCAACCCAATAAGGCCTAAAAGCAGCAGTGTCCGAACAAGGCCTCGGTCCAGGAAGGCCCAGTTCGGCCTCAGCTTACCATCACCGCATATATTCTCCACCGACAATAAATGCAGTGTCGTGACCGCCCGTACGGAAGGCAAAGCCTATTTAAGACGCTAAGCTTTATTTATTAGAGGTGGGATTTTTCACACACAGAGAGGTATCTCATGTTAGAGTCATAATACCTCTCCAACTTTCCACTTGATCAACACAGCACACCTCTACTAATCTCGGTCCTCTGCCTCGTAGCGGGATGAGCCCAGAATTCACGAAGTCCAGTAAGTACGGGCCACTCCCCTGGATGGGACGTATCAAACAATTTCACTACTCAATTACTCTTCAATTTTAGTAAAATAAAAGAGGAAGAGAGAAAACCGTCCCATAATGGTGCGGTTGGACATTTTAAAAAAAAAAATTCAGAGGGTATTTTTATTGTCAATATATTAGGAAAAGTTATTTTCGATATTTTGCTATTACTATTTTGTTGGACCATATATTGGTAGCGTGTACAAATTTTATAAAATTAGAGAAAGTTATTTTCTAATCTAAAATATTACCATTTATTATTTAGAAAAGAAACCCCTTTGGCCCATATTTTGGAGGAGTAAAGACAACCCCTTTCTTAAACTTCAAATTTACTTGGCTTGATGTGAACATAATATGAACTTTAAAAAGATTTACTCAACACTAAAGAGAAAGATTTGATGGTATATTTATTTATTAGTGAATTACATGTAAATGACCTATTACCATAGATTGCAAAATAGATAAATAAAAGATAACATTAATGGAAAAGGTCTTGTAACCCGGTCATATTTAGGAGAGCAGCTTGGGTCTGATGTCCATTGGACTTAAACTGAGTCTAATGGACTCCATAGCCGTCCGATCCACTTTAAGATCTGTGAGTGTAGCTTTAATATCTGTGCATGCCGCTTTAATATCCGTGTGCATGGATCCTAAAGAAAATCGGACAGTTATGGAACCCATCGGATCCAAATTTGAGTCCGATGGACATCGAACCCAAATTTGTCCCCATATTTAGATGTCTTTTTATTTACTAGTATTGTGCCCGTGCGTTGCAATGAAAATATATTATAAACTTGAATATAATATGAAAATATTTTTTTGTTTAACATTCACACAAAATTAAGAAAAAAATATTAAATGAAAATAAAAAAGCACACACAAAAAAACAGAAATTTAAATAATAAATAACAATAAAAAAACAACAAATAAAAAAGTAGATCAAATATAACATAAAAAAAATTCTTGAAGTGTTATTGTAAGTGTGATCATCTTTGATATAGTGTACATTTATGAAAAAGAACAAACAAATATGAAAAATATATTAATTAAAAAATAAAAAATGAACAACATTTATGAAAATGTACACATTAAAATAACGAGCATAGAGTATTTTCTTACTTTTAACCAACCAAAGAATGACAGTCTGTCTTTAAAAAAAATTTGCTAAAGAATTATGTTGTTAGAATATTACTCAAATCATATAATAACTAAAGAGAGCAATAATTCGATAAAAAGTTGATAATCTTTATTTAAAATAATAAACAAATTTAGTTAATCTGCTAAAAAAATATTAATTAAGTTGCATTTTCTCTGAGCTATAAGGTCGATATTTCATATATCCTCTTAACTAATAATAAAAAGATACAATATTTTCTATATCCTCTCATATTTATAAACACTACTATATGCATGTTTCATAAAATAATATATATTTTTTCTTGAAAATTTTCATTCTTTGTATGATATTTTTAGAACTTGCAGGTTTAATGAATCCATTTATTTCATAAGATATGCTATAAATGCATGAATAAGAGAAAATGAAGAAATAAGGAAGTAATTTAATTACATAAATCAAAAATAGATTTAAACAGGAATAAGGAAACATATCGCTAGAGATTCATTTTTAATTATGACAAACTATATAGTAGTATATGTGGTGAGTATATTTTTAACTAAATTTAGACTTCTACACATAAAATAGATGTGTTTAATCAAAAGAAGATAGATTATGTGATTGGAGAGCTGATATTAAATCTGAAAATTCATCTTTCAATCTTAGCCGTTGGCGGATCAGGACAACTACGTGCATTATATAAGAATGGAGATAGGATGTGATAATCATAGTTAGTAATGTGAGATTATGTCACGCTCCACTTGCGAATTAGGTCTGGTATTTTCTGAATAATCCAAAAATTGTGAAAGGTTGAATGTAGTATTGTCTTTTTCTTTTACTAAAAAGGAAAAAAAAATCAAACTGAAGAAAAGGAAATTAGTAATGAGTTATTCTGAATTACTGATACACGTTTTTAACAATTTTCCTTCTATTGATTTATACAAAAAAAAAAATTTAGTAAAAGGTTTCAAACATAAATATTGGACTCGTCAAATAGATCAAGATCAGAATTTGACAGCATTTCAAGTTTTGTTATTTGAAGTAAATCTAATAAATTTATAAATTAAGTTTATTTTATATTAATTTTAAGCTCGTACAATCAGAGAGACGGATGATAATGTAATGAAAAGAGGAATTAAACCTCCATATGATATGAATTGAAAATTTGTAATTTTGTCCATTAAATTTTGTAATTTTTTTTATGTATCAATACTTTTAGTTTTCTTATATAATGAAATTATAATACACTTAATTTTTAACCACCCAATCTCAATATTTTAAATCGCCCTTGGCACAGCATTTTTTTGGTTTTGTTATTAGAATGCATACTTGGGATGAAATATCTTTGACCATTTACAATGTGTAGTGTATTGTTGTAGTTCAACTATTTACAGGGGCGGACCCAGCTTCTTCTGGATTTTGAGTTTTAATAGAGATTTATTGATTCTGACTGACTTTGCTCCCTCCTGAAATTTTTTTTGCCCCCCTCTAGAATGTCATAAATTAAAGTCAGAGCATTATAAAGTATAAGTTAAAGTATTTTTTTTTTATCAAATACTCAATTATTTAATGGGTTTAAATCTGATTAGCTATTTAAACTGATTAGATATTTTTTTGCCCCCTGACGAAAATTCTGGATCCGCCCCTGGTTATTTAGATAAACATAATAGTATTTCACAGTAAGCTGTATTCAATTTGGACTCTTGAAGAAGAATTTGTATTTGTACTTGAAACCCATATTATGGTTGGCCAAACCCAACCGAGTATGAATGACGCAGTTGGTTCTAATTTTTTGGAACCAATTTAAGAGGGTCTCCATCAGATGTCAATTGTTAAAATGACAGATAAGATGAGACCATCCGTATTTCAATAGAATGGAAATTGAATTTTTTTTTATTTTTCTTATTTGAAGAAACATCCGGTTTAAGAAAAGTCTAAGACTGTGTTTCATAATTAAGCGATTAAAGGAAAAGAAAGAAAGGAGAGTGGCGCTGTGACCGACTAGTAGATGAGTTGATTTTCTTCATAACAAAAAAATTTGGAGAGCAGTTTGGGTTTGATGGGCTTCATAACCGTCCGATCGGCTTTAAGATTTGTGTGTGTTGTTTTAATATACGTGTGCATGGATTTTAAAGTAAATCGGACGGTTATGGAGCCCATCGGACCCAAACTGCTCTAAAAAATTTGAGGGAAAAGAGCGGGAAAGAAGGAAAGCAGAGATGAAGTTGATTCTAAATCTTTTGAAATTAATTAAGAGGATCAACTGCGTTTGTTTAGTTAGATAGACAAGCGGAGTTGGTCCTATTTGTTTTTTTTTCTTTATATTATTTTGAAGCACAATTTAATAATTCTGCATTTTTCCGTACTTTTGAGGAGTCCTTATCCGGCATTTTTATTCATAACCAAAAAAAAATATAAAATATTATTAATAACCGCTCCTCCAAAACAATTTTATCCATGCTCAAACCACCCCCCCAGGGGGCGGTTTACCCCCCCACCAACCCGCCCTCTTAGGGGGCGGTTTACCCCCCACCAACCCGTCCCCTGGGGGGCGGTTTACTAATTTTTTTTTTTTTTTTTTGCTTTTGCGATGATGGATTATTTATAATTATGTTTATAATTTATGTATTTTGTAATATTATGTATTTGTTTATATTTTTAATACGATGGATTTTATGATTTGTGAATAGTTTAAAACATAAGTTAACAAAATAATCAAATAACGTCTGAATTCAAGGTTAAACTTGATAATATCATATTTATGATTTATGATTTCATAATATCATATTTTGTAATATTATGTATTTATTTATATTTTTAATACGATGGATTTTATGATTTTATGATTTTATGATTTATGATTTATGATCTGTCAATATTACATATTTCATGTCTAAACTTCATAATATCATATTTATTCTTCTAAACTTTAAACACTTACAAATTTACTCATTTTAATCCCTTTGTCTGTTAAAGCTTATTTTAAATTTGTAAAATATCCATTATATCTTTTATTAAAAAAAATAAAAATATATCCATTATACCCTTTACTCATTTTATATCCATTATACCCTTTATTAAAAAAAATATCCATTATGATTTTATAATTTATTCCTTTGTCTTTATTTAAGAGACGCCTACGCTTCTTAGAATTAACGAAACTAGTAAACTATATTATAATTACAGGATTGCTAGAGCATATACCTTTCAATCTTTGAAATCAAACCAGAAGACAAAATGCTTGTATGAGACTTCTCCTATGGCAATTGCACTTGCTACTGGTTCATTTCTCGGTGCTGAAAAGTATTTTTTGACATAAAAAAATTCAATTAAGATATTAAAAATCTTAAACTTAATTTTTGAGAAACTAAACGACGTTTTTTGGCGATTCTGATTTTTCCGGATACTCGGGGTAAACCCCGAGGTGACGGTCACCACTGTCTCCTCCTCCCCTTTCCGAATTGGGGTCATACGCGTAAATCCGACTTTCCTAGCAAAAGATATGGCCGTTTAAAGTTTAAAAAAAAAACGATGTTTCCGACCCTTGATCCATTTCATTTTTTTTAAAGTTATGGCCGTTTTATTTTTTCTAATAACACAAAATAAAATATTTTACTTTTTCTTACAGCCGCGAAAAACCTGATCTGAAAAATATTAATCCGGATTATATATTTTTCTATCTAATTTCAAAGAAACATATAAAAAATTTCTAAATTATAACTTTTTTCAAAAAAAAAAATTGAGCTGGTTTGGGCAGTTTTGACAGAATTTTGTTTTGATGGGCAGAGTTGGCGAAATGTAAGTTTCGATGGACATGGATAAAAATGACGGGTGTTTTGGCATAGACAATGAGATCACACTAAAAAAAAAAAACAATTATTGTTATCTATCCATATCATGTGTTATGTATTCAAATCTTTATTTTTAAAATTCAAGTAATAAATTCAATCTGCTCAAACAAACATAATATTACAAAACAATTATTGTTATCTATCCATATCATGTGTTATTGTTAAACTATTCACAAATCATAAAATCCATCGTATTAAAAATATAAACAAATACATAATATTACAAAATACATAAATTATAAACATAATTATAAATAATCCATCATCGCAAAAGCAAAAAAAAATTAGTAAACCGCCCCCCAGGGGGCGGGTTGGTGGGGGGGTAAACCGCCCCTGGGGGGGCGGTTTGGGCATGGGTAAAATTGTTTTGGGGGAGCGGTTATTAATAATATTTTATATTTTTTTTTTGTTATGAATAAAAATGCCGGAGTCCTTATTCTCTGAGATATTAGTTTATCCAAAGCTGATTCAAACTATTTTCGGTGTCCCTATTTTTTTTATTAATGTCCTCAATAAAATAAAAAATAACAAATATAATATCTGATTTTAAAACTTTCGAAAATTGCCCCGACCACTCCACCGTGGGGCGGCCCACTCCCATAGATGATTGCCTCAATGTGACGGTTCACTCTTTTTTTTTAACTAATTATTTATGTTTTAATTTGTTATTTAGTCAGAGTTTTATATTATTAATTTGATATCAATCATTAGAAAAAATTAATTGATGAACAATTTCATTACTTAATTACTCTGCAATTTTAGTGAAAAAAAATACTGAGAGAACTGTTCCACAGTGGGGCAATCGGGGTATTTTTCAAAAAAATTAAAATTTTTTATTTTTTAATTTTGGAGGTTATTTAAAAAAAAATCGGTTCGGTGTCTATTCAAAATGCAAAGACCGGTATTATTGTGCTTTAAGATTCGTGCAAAAAGTTCGAACGATCCGAATTTTCTACATAACTCAAACTTTGAGAAGATGATGCTAATTCACTTTTAAGTGTACAATTTGGTAGTCACTGCCAATTTTTCAAAAAAAAAAAAAATTCACTTTTAAGTGGAAAGGTCTTTTAATTTTGTCGCATTTGGCTTGTACATGATACTGGTCAATTTTGCGCTCAAATGGGGACACATGATTTGAATAAAATTTGATCCTTGCCACTAAATAAGGCAGGTTGAAATTGAATTGGATGATCACTTATCTGGAATTTTTAATTTGAATTATTAATTTCCGTGCATTTGACCCACACTTTTGAATTTTGGCACCTTCAAAAATTATACAAGCGGGCCCAAGAAACTGGCACTTCACCACTAGCTAGCAGATAATTTCTTAATTAATTTAAATCCCTCATATTATCAAATTAATTAGGCCATCGAGTACAAGATGAGTTAAGGGTTTGGTAGAATTAGGAAGAAAATTCATAAATTGTCCTGTCACGACGGTCCATAAATATAAATAATTTATAATTGGTAGCAAGTCTATTCGTTTGGTAGAAAGTGTTGCTAAAAAGTGTGCTTAAGACCTTTAGTGTCTTTCAATTTTTTGTTTGCTTAACAGTAGTGCAAAACCGTACGAAATTTAATTAATTTTGATTTATGTCTGGGTAAACATCAAATTAAGCATGTTTCAACTGAATGCCAAAAGAAAGACAACTAGTATATATGTTATTTTTTAAATACAAAAAATATTACATATTATATATACCCTTGCTTACCAATCTATTCAAAGTTTTTAAAATAAATGGATTTAAAAATGATTTAATTTGATAACTATGACAATTATATTGTAGATATTTATTTATGTTTACATGTTAAATTTGTTGTATATCTGCAATTTAAAAATTGATTGGTCGTCTAATGTGTAATTAGGAGATTAAGCTTTGTCAAAATGAATATTTTATCCTAGAAAATTGTCATGAACAGTGTAAAGAGGGAAGTTAAGGTCGGTTTCACATTTGACAAGTGCTATAACCATATACAAGCTATAGTAGAATCAAACTGATGGATTCGGTTGGCGAAAGTGGTAAAATAAATTTGGTTGTTAATATATCTCTCTTTCAATTTGTAAATAATCAATCTTATTTTTATGCTTTATACGAAGATAATCAATTTGTAATTTTGTATAAACCTAAGCAATAAATAAAGAGATGAATGAATGATTTTCTTGCCCAAAACCTCACCGACTAAGGGCTTGTTCGGCGTGTTACTGTACGCGTGGGGAAAAAAAATTCACTCAGACTGAATTTTTTTTTTCCACGAGCACTGTAAAAATTAATTTAAAAATTTTGCAATCCCATTCCTATTTCCTTTCCCCTCCTTCGGCCGAACAGACCCTAAAATTTTGCCACGTGTATGAACCACGTAGAAAATAATCAAAATATACAGAAAAGTGCGAAGTCTACTCATATTTTTTTTCTTAAACAAGTGAGGCTATTGATTCATATATCTTTGTTCGAATAGTTAACATAATTTTTATATGAAAAATGTATTTAGAAATCAAATTTTATATTTAAAAAAAATCTGATATGTAGAAAATCATTGCTTTCGAATAGTTCATAATTTTTAGATCAAGTGCCTTTTTATCTATTTAAAGGTAGTAAAAAAAATCTAAAAATCTAAAATTTAGTTTCTAAATATATCATATGAAAATAATATTTAACAATTCGGATCAAATTCTTAAAATTTGAAATTAATAGTATAAATCCACAATGCATATATATTACCGTAGCCTTATACGTTACACTTCATCTAAATGATTTACACATCATTCACAAAAGCGACGGCTGGCTGTTGTGCACTATTTTGTTAATACAAACTTCTGCACGAATCTCAAAACGCAAATTATACTGCCCCTGTGCTATCTCCGGATAGACACCGTACACGTCGGTCAAATAGATGTACCATCCTTAGTAGAAATAGGGTGTTCTTAAGTTCATTAAACTCCTTTGTAAACTCAACTCTAAAATTTATTAGATTGGTTTTAAATGACGAATTCAAATGTTGAAATTCTTCTATTTTATGAGTGATGTATCTACATGTGAAAATTTTAAACTTTCGAATTAATTTAGTATATATTCAAGTAGTCAAAAGGCGTCACAAAAATAAATACATTAAAATTAATTTATAAACCTTTTAATTTTGACCGCTTGACTCTATACTAAATTAATTCAAAAGTTTAAAATTTTTACATATTGACACATCTTGATTTCAACTGTTTAAATTAATCGTTTGAAACTAATCCGATTAAATTTTAGAGTTGAATCACAAATAAGCTTAGTGTACCTAAGAACACCCTAGTTCTACTCATACCATCATAGTATCATACTTATGCCCTTTATTTTTATAGATTTTTTTTTTATATTTGTTACTGGTATATCTGATAATTTTGGCATTTAGCTCAAGCTTTTATGAAAATTATCTTTTTTTTAAATGAGAAGGGATCCATTTACAATATTTTATAGTTACAACATTTTATAATATGATTTTTTAAAGTACAAACAATCGATTCAAACTATTCAACGTGATTTTTATATTAAAAATGTACTTGGAGATTAAATTATATATATTTTTTATTTTTTAACTATTTATTAAGTATTTTACAAAATTATTGTTTTCAAATTATTTTGTACCTATCTTAATAAATATTTAAAAAAATTAAAAAAATATATAAAATTTGATCATATATTTTAATATAAAGATCATGTTGAATGGTTTGAATCAACTATTTAGACTTTGAAAAATCATGCTGTAGATGTTGTAAATTCAATAGATCCCTCGTCCTTTTACATCATCCTCCCTTTTTTGTGTTTATCAAAGTAAATACTAGTTTTAAATGTAATAGTAATAGAATAACCACCAAACCAACAAACCAATCAACGAGTCCATCAACACATAGGCATTGTCCTGTAGGCTTTTGGTGCCTGAATTATCCATTAACACTTTTAAATGTTGGCATTAATTGTGTACCAGGGACCCCTATAATTATAAAAGCTAACGACTTTATATATCTACCAATGATATGATGAGAAGATGTATATATATAGCGACCCTTCGATAACTCATAACTACCATAGTCAGCAGCATTTGGGTTACTATCATGCAAATTTAAAGTAAGACATAATATTATAATAATTTTATAAATTAAGTACTATTTTGTAATTTTTGTATAGAGAAGTATAGTCTTTGGATTTATAGTTTATAAAATTTTTTGTGCAATGAAGCATAATAACTTCATCAATATTTTGAAGTTTAAGAATAATTCATAAATTTATATTTGAAAGTATAGTTATAGTGGAATACAATTACTAAATCCGGACCATTCATTTTAACTTGGCACAAATCTCAAAGTCCAATAATACTGCCCCTATTTCCCCCCGAATCTCAAACCGGATGAAATTTAATCTCAAACCGTAAAGTGAGGCCCATACTCTGTAGTAATACAGAGGATACGGATCCTATCCGCTCAGCATGACGTTGTCCCTCTAAAGTTTGTTTATAAAAACAATATGATGTTATTTAAACCCACAAAAAAGAAAAATGAATTTAATTACAAATGTGACTCCATGAATATGAAATGAAAAGGAACAGAAAACTAAGTTCCCATTTTTTTGTGTTTTAATTTTTGGTGGCGAGACTTGAGCTTTGGATGGAATTATCATCTGAGATCTGACGAATCAAAGGACACGTCCATTGTTGAGAGCTGGAGAAAGTAAACCCAACACAAAAGAGGTAAGTGGGCCTCGTTAGCTTTGACGCCAGGTAGGCCCATAGTCATGACAGCATAACCGCCATTTTTGCTGCCTAATTATAATTTATTAATTTATTGCCATCCACCAATTGCCATCTCATCTAATATAATCATAGATCAATATTAATACAATGCCGCTGTGACCAGCTATACTAAGAAAAAGTAAAGGATGAAGCTCTTTCATGTCTAGTAAAGATTTTATGATTCTATCTTCAAAAGTAAAGGATCAAGTCCTATTATAGATACTAGCCCTACATGAAGTTATGTTTATTATATTTTTGGGACTAAAGAACTGTTTAGAAACGGATGTCTTACTTTTGAAGTATGGATCCTCATGTTATTTTAGAAAATATTGGGCCCAATGAATTTTTAAAACAAATAAGCCCAACTCTAAACTACTTCAGGATACTTAGGCGGATGTGCCTAGAGATCCTCCCCCCGAGGAATATTCAGATAAGTGAACTAACTCAATTTTTGGGTTTTAAATTGAGACCGTCTAATTCGAATCCGAGGCAATTCATTCGGATCTAAAGCCGACACATTATGAGAACGAATTTGAATTCCGAGATGATTCTAACCGATGAATTCGAATCGGACGGTCTCGATCTAAAATCCGAAAATTGGATTACTTTAGGGGATCTGGACCCCCACTCGAGCACTCAAAATAGTTAATACATGTTGGGATGATTTTTTTTTTTTTTAAGAAAAAAGCCCTCAAATTCCATATCTTTGTTGTTACAACAAATATTATTTTTTTATTTGAATTTTGAACTCATGACCTCTGACACCAAAGACTACATATTTGGACGAGTTAATATTCCATGACAAAAAGTTCATCAGATAAATGAATGCTACAGTTTTTTCATGGTTATTTATTTACCATTCATTTTTGTTATTAGTAAAATTCATTTTTATTTACTTATGCTTTTGCCAAATAACAGCCTTGCGTTGAAACTGAAAGGCTACCTGGTGCTGGTTCCTGCCAAATCTTCCAGTAGTTTCTCAATGCCCCTTTTTGGTTCCTAATGTCGTTCATTTATCTCCTATCTAAAAAACTAAACAATTAAAATTTTACTTTTTATCTTCCTCCTTTTTTGGGGATAGTTATCTTCTTTTTTTGTGCTGTTTGCTGTTGCCATCCATGTTGTTTACAAAATTTAACCAATAACTAGATTTCTACTCTATGATACATGAGTTACCATAATTACTGTTTGATGTTTTTATCAAAAAAAAAATTAATGTTTGATGTCAGCCGGTGCAATATTTTTTTTCCTAATCAATAATCATTTAACTCAGTCAATATACAAGTTTGATCATGTTACAAAACCTAATTAAATTAAAAAACAAAGGACCCAAACGATGCACATCTTACTGGCAACATACAAGCCCTGTACCAACACTGAGTATGAACGAGAAATATGACATCACAAAACTTCTCTAAAACAAATTTGCCACTCATTTTTTTGCAGCCTTTCAGTTTCTTAGCTAATTGAAAAGGATTTTGATGGTTCAACACTCAGACTTTAGACAATTTCTTCTCGAAAAAATAAGAACACCGGAAGAAATTTTAACAAGAGGAAAACTAATTCCATGTCACTGCTGAGAAGTGAAAACCACAAAAAAATTGATAGATTAGACTCTCTTGCTAATATACTACATTACACTTCATCTTTCTGCAATTTATCAACAATCCAAAGTTTATATAACACCTGCTGCTGGATCATAAATTTATTTCCTGAAATTAATAAATAAAAAATGACTAGTTGACCATTTACAGGTAAAGCACCTGAAATGTACTAACACTATCTTCAAAGAGCTCATGGTGATTTTCTATTATAAAACATGTTATAATTACAATATAACAAAAAATTAACGAACTTTTAGGTACAAAGGTCAATAGGCAAATCATTATAGGATTTGGGAAGACAAAGTTAACAATTCAGTCTGACAACCGAAAAACAGGGTGAGAAAATAAAAATGCTAATCAAGGATTTAACAGTTCAGGGGTACCTCAAGGAAAAATGCTTGAGAGGCCCTTTCTAAATTTTTCCTTTATTAACAAACTCACACATTTTTTTCAATCTTTCATTTCCTCTACTATAAGAATTTTAAAACTATCTATAATATAGAAGTTATTGGGTATTGGGTGTCATATTTGATCATCTCTTGGAGTAGCCAATCAATATCCTATCCATGAAGTTGCGTCCATGGCAGGTATACCCGCGTCAGACACTGTACTTCGCAATCTGGTAGGTCTTGATCAGGACTAGGTCATACCGGTGCCAAAATGGTTCCCTAACATGGTTCAGCAATTTGAGGTATGGTTTTCATAATATCAAGGATGAACTCTTTTACCTAAACCTTGATTCACCCAAGAATTCAAACAGATATGGAATGATCCAAATTTACATGAAACAACCAATGAACAAACTATGTCAGCATTAGATGCACTGTACATCTTACACCAGGCTTGATCAGTTAGTACCAAGATGAGGAGACTTCTCAAGCAGCTAATGCGTATTTTTTTTTCCTCACTCTCTTAAAACAAACATAAACAAAATAAGTGCTAAACAAAACCCAAAAGGGTTAAGAAACTAACAAGATTCTGTATTCATTATGGTCCTTTTCACTTACATCAATGCACAAGTTCTGAAGTAATGCTACACTAGAACTAAGTTATGTATATAAGCAGTCAAAAAGGGCTCACTGTCTCACATTGGAAATTTTACAAGCACCTGTTTTGGCAGGACAAAACTAACTAATGTACAAATTCTCAACAAACCTTCATTCCCTGATGACAGACACTACATATGGCACCTTGTTATTATCAAATGGCAGAGACACGTACTCAGAGGCGAACTCCTCTGCGATCTCTCCCGCAAGTTCCCCGTGCAATCCCTTGCAATACATGTACATCACCACATTAGCCACTGACCAGTAAAGGAGCATCGCCACTAAAATACCCGACACGATAACCATTATTGCAACCATAGGAAACACCTCTCTCCATTTCTCCAGGCCAACACTGAATCCCAAAATCATCATCGAAATTGCTGAACTGAAGAAGAGGAATAAAGAGAATGCGGCCAAGTGCATGCCTTTAATTAAATGGGTGCTTCGGTAAAGTGGACTGAACCCGGTTGTAGGTTCCAGAATAGAAATTGAACCCGATAGAGACCAGTTTACAAAGAGATAGGTCAAAGTGATAGTGGTTACAGTGCCAAAGAAGAGGTAACTGAGAAGAGAGGGAGCGTGAAGGTGAAGCGAAAGGTAGAGAAGAGAGGCAACGAGAGTTAGAAGAACAGACAGGAGAAGGAGAGAGGAAAGGAGAGTTAAGAGTAGACGAAGGAAGGGTAGGGGAAGGGAAATGAGGGTAGAGATAAGCTTGACAGGTCGGCCGAAGAAGCCATGATTGACGCTAAGAGAGATGGAGGTGAGGGAAAGGAGGAGCAGAGGAAAGAGTACGAGGTATAGAGGGTAAGGAAAGGGACGGGAGATCGGAGATCGGAGGAAAGAATTGGGAGGGGAAGGGAAGCGAAAGGACGGGAGAGTAAGGAGGAGGGAAGAGAAAGGGAGGAGGAAGAGGAGGGCAAGACAGAGGAAGTGACGGGCGTGTGAAGAGAGGATGAGGTTGGTGGTGTGAATTACCCCTCTAAGCAGGTCAAATTGCGAGGGGAAGGGAGCGGGAGCAGAGGAGGCCATGGTTGAGTAGCTCTCTTTGGTCGGAGGAGAAAGGGGAACGGAGCAGCAGGGGAAGTTGCGGGAAGAAAGAGACGTCGGGATTCGGGAATTAGGAATGGTTAAGACTCCAGAGTTCAGAACACTGGTCGTAAAACTGACATGTGGGGGACAAAGTGCTCGAGTCACCTGTTTATTTGAGCTGATAATGTAAACTGGGTCTACGGACTATTATCTATAATCTATACTGTTTTCACCCCCTGACTCCGTATGTGTGCACCCACAGAGAATGAAATTTGT
This sequence comes from Carex arenaria, assembly GCA_964058825.1. Lineage (NCBI taxonomy): Eukaryota > Viridiplantae > Streptophyta > Magnoliopsida > Poales > Cyperaceae > Carex > Carex arenaria. The sequence continues at coordinate 64,187 of CAXKVW010000324.1, forward strand.
CACGGCGTCACATTACACGTTACGGAACGTTACGTCACATTACGTCACGTCACATCACGTATGTTCATTACGTGACGTGATTCGCGTGACGCGTGACGTGATTATTGGCGTGACGTGACAGCATTCGGGCGAAAATTACACGTCACATCACGTCACGCGAACTAGTCACGTCACATCATGTCACGGTATAAAACATGGAGTATCCAAATTTTTGGTATGTATAGAGCAATGTTGTAAAATGCGATTTTGTTCATGCATGCGGAAGGCCACTGCATACCCCATATGCGGTATGCGGCAGCATATGCAGAATTTCATACGGACTTATATATGCGGATTTTAAACTATATATATTAATTTATTTCCACTCAAAACATGCAATGTATTCCTATTAAAATCATTCAAACAATAAATTCGCACATATGCGGACATATGCGGCTCAATCGCACATATGCAGACCAATATGCGGAAATATGCAGAAATATGCGGCCTGTTCGCACAAAAGTGTACCACAAAGTTTCAGTACAGCAAGCTGTACCTTTTAAACCTCGATTCTACTTTTGATTCGGACTGCAAGTGTACAATCCCATCGCTGGTAATATCAGGTATCGATCCACAGGACGGTTCAATAACTTAACTAGATTTCTACCTAATTTATCCTTAAACTAGAAGTGTTCAAAGGGATTGAGTTGGTTGAAATTTTGGTTGACGATAATATAAGATTGCAAATAAACTAAACTGGAGTTTAAAGATAATTAAAACAAGCGTTTCCTGGGTTTCTGATTTCGTCTGCAACTCTGCCTCTTGCCCGACACGACCCGTGTACTCTCGTACACGACCCCTGTCACACGGCCCGTGTAGTCTCCTACACGGTCCGTGTCAGACTCGAGTGAAACTGTAGTTGTCTGGTTTCTGTGCTGATTGATTCCGTGTAGGGTGAACTGACCATACCTGATGTTTCTAAACCTCAACTCTCGTTTGTTGGCTTAATAAACTCGATAATGGAAATACAATTCAATCCTCTTAGGGTTCTAACCTAAACTCTCGTTCGTTGGTTTGAATGACCTAAGTTACTTATTTGGTTTACTAAAGGTATTCACAATCTCTCGATTGCTGAAAAGTTCATCTCTCGGTTACTAATTAGTCTTCCCTCTCGGTTCATCGACTTACCTCATATACCTTGGTCTGGTTGAAAGATCGAATTGGACGCAGTACCTTGTTAGACATGGCCAAGCCTAATGGTAGAAACCAAATAACAATCAAACAATACAGATAAGCAATTAAAATTCATACGCAAACAAGCAAATTCAGAACATCGCACATAATCAAACAACTATCAAATAAACAGAGTATTCGACTACATCATGACCCAAGAAACTAAAGAAATTACTCAAACATGGTTTCTAAAACAGAAAAATAAAAGCGAGATAAACAATTCATTGCAAAGACCGAAAATACGAAGAAAGTTCGTCGGAATCTCTCGATTTCCTCCTCTCTCCTTCGTCTCCAAGTTGGTTGTTGTAAAACTCTCCTTAGATTGGTCTCTGTATGATTGGATTCTATGTTCTGTACGAATTGTCCCTTTTCTGGCCCAAGGGGTCGTCCTTTTATACTCCATAACCGCCCTCTTTTAATTAGGCATCAATATGAAAACTTAGATTAACTGCCGGATTTGTCTGACAAGGGCCGTGTAAGAGTTGACAAGGGCCGTGTCAGAGTTGACAAGGACCGTGTCAGAGTTGACAAGGGCCGTGTGCATGTGTCTCTTATCCGGGTCGTGCAGCGCTAGCATGAGAGGTCGAGTAGGGTATGACACGGTCCGTGTGGATTGTGACTCGGCCCGTGTGGGAAGTCCATATTGCTAGATTTCACCATTTCTTCGCCCGTTTCCTACAATAAACAAACAAAAGCGCAACAGTACCATATTCTATAGATAATCAATGCAATAAACATGATTTTACTGTTTTGGACACAGGTTTTGGTACAATATTAGGTCGGAAATGTAGCTAAAATAACGAGATATCACGGCCCAATATGCGGCCGCATATGCAAAACTGCATATTTGAGACAGCATGGAAATTTTCATGCGGAATTGGACTGCATACGCATATGCGGCCGCATGGACCGCATTTTACAACAGTGGTATAGAGTATTCAGATTTTTCTTTTATTGTAGGTTCAGTGATACTGATACTTATGTAGTACTGATTTTTATTTTCTCTAGTTTAGTCTAATGAACGTTTGTAATTTGAATTTTTAAAGTAACGTCAGATACTCCACAGTCTTTTCTCAAAAAATAATAATATTTACAACATTATTTACTTATTTTATATATTTTATATTTTTTTATATTTTTTTTCTAAATTTTCAATAATTTAAATTAAAATATAAAAAAAAAATTGATGTGACTAATTTATGTCACGACACGTCACATATAGTCACGGTGTGACTACGCGTGACCTGACTATTCGTGTGACATGATCACCCGCCACTATTTTGATCATGTCACGTGACCAAATCACTGCGTGTTTGTCACGTCACGTTACGGCGTGTCACGTATTTCCTTATCTAGGTGCACCCATATGAAAATTGCGAGGGGGAAGAATGCGACGTCCGGAAGTAGGAATGGTTCAGACTTCAGATTCCAACATTGATCGTAAAACTGACATGTGGGGTACAAAGCGCTCGACTCACCTGTTTATTTGAGCTGGTAATGTAAACCGAGTCTACGGACTATTATATGGAGGGATGCGGATTAATTATCTATGGACGAGGAAATTTTTTTATAAATCATTATTAGAAAAAACAATTTTAGAGAACCAATCATAATATGATTGTTTGAATTTTTACAAAAACTATAAGAATTGAGTTGTCAACTCTGTCCGAAACTTTTTTTTTTATCACGAACCGAGTTGGCAACTCAGTTCAGATATTTTTTTCAGTTTTTACGGAAAAACTGTGTAGCAATTAGTGTAATTTCAATTTTTTCAGTTCGGACCGAATTATCAATTCGGTCCCAATTTTATTTTTATTTTTTTAGAATTTGCTTATAAATTATTTTCTAGTCGAGTTAACGCGATGTTTGAAAAACGAAAATATAAAATGTGAAATACAATAAAACATGAATAACATGAGATATTTGAACCCTCTTATTAATGAATAATCATAATTAAAAAAAATTCTTCTCTTCCTAAAGTAAATCATAATTAAAAAAAAATATGAATTCTTTGGTTTGGAGAAATTATGATCTTCTCATTTATTTTGGAGAAATCTTTTGATTGGACGTTTAATTGTATATATAATTACGCCTATAGTAATTATCAATATGTATACATTAATAAGAGGGTTCAAATGTCTCATGTTATTTATGTTTTATTGTATTTTACATTTTATATTTTCGTTTTTCAGGCCCCGCGTTAAACTCGATTAGAAAATAATTTATAAACAAACACTAAAAAAAATGTGGGACCAAATTGCTAATTCGATCCGGACTGAAAAAATTGAAATTGCACTAATGGCTACACAATTTTTCCATAAAAACTGGAAAAAAAATATCTAGACCGAGTTGCCAACTCGGTCCGTGATAAAAAAAAAGTTTCGGGCTGAGTTGGCAGCTCGGTTCTTATGGTTTTTATAAAAATCCAAGTAATTATATTGGTTCCCTGAAATTATTTTTTCTAATTATGGTTTATAAAAAAAGTTCGCCCGGAACGGGTGGAATGCACATGAAAAGGAATGACCACTCGGTGGTTGAACCTAGATCAAGATTACGAACGCGGATAGACACGCTGACACAGTGCGGCAGTGTCAGACACTTTATCTCCAATGCGTCATTTATGCCGATTTTTTTTATTAGTAATCATAAAAAAAATTAATAAAAATAACCAGTCCTACAATTTTTTTTTAAATAACAAAACCGCCCCACTGAGAGGCGGTCCGACACAAATTGGTGTCCGCATTCTGAGATTGCAGACATTTTTTTTTATTTGACATCATGCGTTGAGCAAAAAAGATATGCCCTTTTATTAATTTTTAAAATTAGAAGGAGTAACTTATAAATTGAATATATTAGAAGAAGCATCAAACAAAATAGATAAAGTATCTTATAATTTACCAGAAGTACTACAAAATATTTTTTAGGCAGGATCTTTTGTGGCTGTAAACAAAATTAAACTATTTCTTGCTGTGTTGCTGGAAAAAAAATAAAAAATATTTTGGATCTCAGTTCTTGATCCCGATTCAAAAACAACTTTCGTGTATATAAAAAAATTATCGTGGTCCTTCTAGTATTCTAGTACACTCAAATTCTAAGGTACTACATTTATTTTATAAAAAATAATTTGATGTCATTCGACAGAGAAGAATTTTAATTCTTTTGTTAATTTTAAAAAATAGATGGAGGAACTTGTAATTTGAATAGACTAGAAATAACATCAAATAAAATAGATAAAATATCTTATAATTAGATGTACTAGAAGTACTACAAAACAATTTTTAGGCAAGATTTTTTGAATGTAAAAAAAACTAAAATATTTATTGGTATGTTATGGAAAAAAAAATAAAAATATTTTGGATATGAGTTATTGATCACGGTTCAAAAATCACTTATAGATATATAAAAAAATTATCGTGGTCCTTCTAGTACATTCAAATTCTAAAGACCCTCCATCTATATTAATATATTTCTAAAATCACTTCTAGAGAAATATATGGAGTACTTTAGAATTTAAATGTACTAGAAAAATCACGATAATTTTTTTATATACCCAGAAGTGATTTTGAACCGGGGCCAATAACTGAGATCCAAAATATTTTTACTAATTTTTTCTTTATTAACACACTAAGAAATAGTTAATTCTTTTACAGTCGTAAAAATCCTGCCTAAAAAATGTTTCGTAGTACTTTTAGTATATCTAAATTATAAGATACGTTATCTATTTTGCTTGATGTTCCTTCTAATATATTCAAATTATAAGTTACTATTTCTATTTAAAAATTTATAAAAGGGAATCAATTTTTCGGCTTTATGCATGATGTCAAGTAAAAAAAAAAGTTTGCAACCTGAGATTGCGAATACCCCTTTAGTGTTCGCCACTTAAAATTGCTGACATGTCAAATCTGAAATTTACAAGATTTAGTGGTTATCTATTTTTATTTTTTTTTTGGAACTGGTATATTTAAATTTTTTGGCATTGTCTGTCTTTGAATTTGATCAGGGAGTTCCTTTCATGTACCTTCCCTTTGTTATTCTTTTTAGAACCTTTACTAGTTTTTTTTTTTTTTTCAGTTCCAGATCGTTGATCTGATGACTGATGTATTATTCGTGCAATCTAAGTCGTCAATTGATTAATTGTTCCGATTGTTAAAAACAAATATTTGCTTTCGAAACCACTGTTTGTTTTATACAATGGTATGAAGCTTGTTATATGCTTTTAATTAACACAAATAATCTTATAATTGTAAGTAGAGATAATAAATAAACCATGAACGGGATCAGAACCCAAATTAAATTGGTTAAATTAATTAGTTCACATGATTTCCAATTTTGGAACCTATTGATGCAGACTGATTTCTAAAATATTTGCACAAAAGAATTTGATTTTGTGTATTAAATGTAGATTTTTTTTTTTTTGCATTTATTGTTGTCACTTGTCCTTAGCTCACAATAGATTGTTTACAGAATTAGTGATTAAAATTTTTAATTTTATGAGTAGGTTATAAACTTGGTAAAAAGTAGCTTGCGTGAAAGAATTGCATAGTATATCCTTCGTTTGTTGTAATTTTTAATTATCATATGCTATTAAATTAAAGTTAGCTTAATTATTAAATTTTAAATCTTTGCTTGTACTAAGTCAATACTAAGTCATCATTCCTAATTCTATTATTTTACTTAACAAGTTGTTTCTTAGCAAAAATATTTTTATTAATCCCCACTTTCTTAATCGGGAGGGAAACCGATTCTATTAATTTTAATTATACGAGGTTAAACCTTTCACCTCCTGTATCCTTCACCTCCGACATAATTTTGTCAACCAAACACAATTCAACAGAAAATTTTCTTTTCTTTTCATTCTCTCTCTTTCTCTGCTCTCCATCCAAACAAGGTGTTAAGAAAGATTGCCGAATACCTCGTAAAGATCGTTCTCCAAACGGACTCTGGAAAATAATAGGTTAGAACCTTCCATATATAAATTATAAATCCATGGGGTATAGCCCAACGGGTCTAATTGTTATTGGGTCACTATGGGCCGTTTTTGGGTATTCGGATCCATGGCATATCAGATTAAAAACCCAGTAATCTAATCTAAAATATTCCTTCCTTCCATGCCCGACCCACGTGGGACTCGCATCCTCTGCGGAGTTTTTACCTGCGGAGCTGTGCGGTTCTTTTATTCTGGACCGTTCGTTTTGATCGGACGGTCCAGATTTAATCTCCAGCCGGTAAGTGCGCGATTTGATGGAGGGGGCAGTATTAATTTTACTTTGAGATTCGTGCTATGATCTTATTTGATCCGTCCGATCAAAACGAACGGTCCAGATTAAAAGAACCGCACAGCTCCGCAGGAAAAACTCCGCAGAGGATGCCATTCCACCCAGGTGCCCGTCTTCTTACCATTTTACTTCTCCCTCTACAGTCTACAGCTAGTTGTTTCCTCTTTTCTTCGATTCAAAGCTCCATCAATGGCCATAGCGATTGCCATTTTGTCACTGCTTTTCGCTACTTTCCTTTTTCTCTCTCTAACCGTAATATCGTCGAGGCGAAATCGGAAGAAATCCGTTGGATTCTTTCATCCATACACCAACGACGGCGGAGGGGGAGAAAGAGTGTTGTGGTGCGCCGTACGAGCTGTGCAACAGGAGAATCCAGGTTTAGAGTGTGCCGTGTTCACCGGAGACGATGCATCGCCTGAGAGCCTCTCCATCCGCGCTCGAGACAGATTCGGCGTGGAGTTATTGCGTGCACCTAAGGTCCACCGAAAAAAAAAAATTTCTTGCATTTCTTATATTAATTTGGCGTAATTCAAGTTTGAACTATTCAATAGTTGTCAAACCCCTGCTTAACATTCCACATTCTAAGCGTGCATTAGGACCTTTTCTAAAAACAAGGTCGATCTTTAAAGTCTAGCTAACCATAACTTTAAACCGATGCAAGATTGTGGTCTAGTTTACTAAATTTAACTCTGAAAATTGAGCCTTTTTTAAAAGCCGGGTCAATTTTTAAAATATATAAAATTCCGACCAAATAAATTCATCAAAAATTAACTATGTAAAATCAAGAGGTATTTTATGTCTTCTCATTTAACAATAGCTCTCAATGAGACAGCTTGTTTTAATTTATAGGTTATTAGCTTATTTAAAAGAAAATGGATTGATGAGAAAACATATCCCCGGTTTACCATGATCGGACAGAGCCTCGGGTCAGTTTATCTCTCATGGGAAGCATTATGCAAATACAACCCTGAATTTTACTTTGACACAAGCGGTTATGCTTTCACTTACCCATTAGCCCGTTTGTTTGGTTGTAAAGTGATATGCTACACTCACTACCCGACAATTAGTTCTGACATGGTTGCGCGGGTTACTGGTCGCAGCTCTATGTACAATAATGACCCTCTAATTGCCAGAAGGTACGGCTAACATTTAATTTGTTATTCCTCATTGTTTCATTGGGTTTTTTTATTGGGTTGAGGCTTAATTCTAAATATGTTTAGTGCTTATGGATGCTCACCTGGTACTATTGAGTCGAGATTTGGTAGTGACACATTTGATGATAGCAATAAAAAACAAGGAAAACCAACACCTGTTGACATTGTGCAGTATTGGTACAAAACCCTGGTACAGTAGTATTGAAGTCCCTCATATGGATTGACTTTTCTGGGTAATTAAACAGATAACAGATCAACAGAGACCCTGCAAACTATTTCAGAAATAAATTAGAATTGGAAGATTGACCTACTGACAAGGTATAACTCTTTATGACGCAGTGTGTGGCTATCAAGGTGTAAAGTGATATACTATACGATATTCAGTTGGTTGTATGGGTTGGTGGGGTCTTGTGCTCATCTGGCAATGGTAAATTCATCATGGACTGGGTCCCACATAGAGAAGCTTTGGAAGATACCTAGTCGTACCAGAAGGGTCTACCCACCTTGTGATACCTCATCTTTACAGGTACATGTTATGAAACTTCATTCTTTGAGATTATCTGTGGGGTTACATAAAATGATCAGCAGTTACCCCCCCTCTTTAGTTCTGTTTGGAGTAATTGTTAGATTTCTTATTGTTGAACCAGATGCTTCCTTTGGAAAGGCCCACTGAACAGCCTATCTTTATATCTGTTGCACAATTTCGGCCAGAAAAGGTTTGTGCTCAGAACTTTTTATGTGTCAAAACCAGTGTTTCTTATCTTTGGCAGAGCTTTAGTGTCCATGTTTGTACACAACACAAACAAGAAACAATAGAATAAAACCGTGCAAAATTTCATTTTAATTTGTCTCTTGGTATGCATGAATGGATCAATTCCAATAGATATAACCAAACATATAATTTTCAGGCTCATGGACTCCAGCTAGAGGCATTTGCGCTAGCTCTGGAGAGACTCAGTTCAGAGTCAGAGGTAGATATTATCAAAAAGAAACCGAAGCTACAGTTTGTTGGCAGCTGTAGAAATAAAGATGATGAAAATAGGTTGCAAAAGCTTAAAGAGAGATGCACTGAACTACATTTGGATGATTTTGTCGAATTTCATAGTAATGTATTATACAGGTACCTTTTTGTAAATTTGAAAATTCAAGGATATTTCTAATGAGAAGATATTGACAATTTTGTATATTTGACAATTGTGACAACCAGTGAAATAATTATCACAGTTGAAATGGTAAATATGCTCTCTACAATTTTAGATAGGTTGTGTATCAAAAATATGGTGCAACTTGGGAATTATTTGATCACCGATCAAGCATCAGGTTAAACTGAACTGTCAATTTCAAACTGTTTGATGGGTGACCAATTAGTTCTTGAACTCCAAATCTGATACACAACCTATCTTAACTATAGAAAAAAAGTATCTTTAATTTTACTTATTTTTTTATAACCTTTTATCGGTTGTTCATGGTTGTCAATATAACCTATTTTATCTTGAATATTCACCTTTGTGATTCATATATTAATATCACTCTTCTTTCTCTATAAAGAGAGAATATATTAATTAGCATTAAGTTAGGTTTTTATTATTTATATCAGGGATTTAGTGAAACTTTTAGGGGGTGCTATAGCTGGGCTTCATTCGATGGTCGATGAGCATTTTGGAATTAGTGTAGTGGAATACATGGCTGCTGGTGCCATTCCCATTGGTGAGTTATGCTAATTCCCAAAACATAAATATAGCAAAATAGAATCACCACTTACAAACTCATAAATCGTTTCAATTTTAATTCTCCAGCACATAATTCGGCTGGTCCTAGGATGGATATAGTACTAGAAGAAGAAGGCCAGCAAACTGGGTTCTTGGCCAATACCATGGACGAGTATGCTCATGCAATTATAAAAGTTCTGACGATGTCAGACACAGATAGGCTGACAATTGCATCTTCAGCAAGGAACCGTGCACAGAGGTTCTCTGAGCAGAGATTTGACCGAGATATTAAGGATGCAATTCGACCACTTTTTATGGGTGCCTAAATAAAAATGGTGCAACTTCTTAATATTTAGATACTAGGTTGTCATTGTTTATATAATTGATTATAGTTTTATAGACGACGAGTTAGCAACAGGATTCTCTCCTTTGTAATTTTTTTTGGTTTTTTTTCTTCTGGTAACCTACTCATTGATTTAGCTCAAGAGTAGCAATTTTGTATTTGAGCAGACAGGTGACACTAATTAGCTTAACAAGTTCTGACATTTCCGTTTTTTTCCTGACAATAACACAATTAAATGAATTTCTGTCCAGCGTATTGAGCTATGCTGATTTTCATGTTTCGTTTTCAATTGCACGTCTTAGTTTTCTGAGTATTTTTCTTGGAACAAAAGTTAAAACGATATTTTATGCAGTGGCATTTCCTTGTAAACAATCAACAATAACTTCACATGCTCATTAGAAAAGACCACACATGCACAACAGCACAAGCAATGTTACAGTACAAACCATTGAAAAGCAAGGCAGGTAGTAGCAGCACTTCAAAATTTAAAAATATGTACATACAACAAGATAGTAGAAGGTAGAAAGTGTGCACTATACACAATATTCTCAGTATTCAGCAAACCAAGAGACCCATTTAAAGCGAAGGCTTTCTTGTATTATTAATATAGGAGAGGGATCTTTGAGTGACTTGCCACATAAAGCTACAAGGGAGCACTACAATAACCACCAGGGCACATCACGTGATTTTATTATGAAAGAAGAGGTGAGTGGCGATCATTGGAGGTACCGGAGCAGTTGAGAGGCATCAACGCTGGGTCCCGGTATGCAGTCACCAATTTCTCGTAGAAGTCCCTCATTTCAGGACTATTCTCGTCACCTCTGTCTTTCTTTATCAATGCCTGAAATCAGAATTAACAGTTCTTATTTTTGGACCTGCTGGTTGCAAACTTAGGTAATTAACATTAGGCATTTTAGATAAATTTTTAAAGACAGATTACCTCAGCTGAGTAAGCTCGGAAAATGGGTGAAAAGCGCTTACTACAATACTCATTAAACAAAAGCGTGAGAATCGGTAAGGGAATAATCAAACTTGATGCAAGAGGAAGCTTCTTAAGACCAAACATTCCAATTGTGATAATTTGCATTAGCACAAGGGAGAATATTGTTGTATTGTGCACTATGGGCCAAAATCTGCCACCCGTATCATACTTTGGCGAATATACGTTCAGGAACTGCGTCAAGTACAAAAAAATAACAAGTCAGCAAGAAGTCTTTCAACATTGCCAACTTTTTTAATTTTAGATTTAATGTTTTTTCCAAGTAGACAGAGATGAGGCTGGTTATAAAAGGTAAGAGTCAGGACTTCCTAAAATTAAAAAAATTCATACATTGGATTTGAAAGTTTTAAGTTCGGATTTTTTATGTCGGAAAGACATCAAAGTTATTCTACTGAAAAATCACCTGCAAGATAATTGCAAGAAATGGTTCATTTTACATGGCCACCTAGATTATCAAACATCACGTATGTCCCTAAATAACATTAAATATGTCACATGCCGCCTCCAAAGAATCAAATATATCATGGATACTTCTCCCTACTAAATTATTAAAAAATATTCAAATAAACCCTCATTTAATCCTCATTCATGTAGAAATAAACAGTAAGGGAAGGTTGTTTGTCTTTTTTTTTTAAAGTACATGGGATAGGAGGGGCATAAGACACTTTCCATGCTATTAAGGAATATATATTATATTTCTTTTGTAGGGTGAGCATGGTACTTGTTGGGAAAAATTGATATGGTAGTTTGACATTTCACGAAGGGCACAAGTGACATTAGCCATAAAAAGAAAAAGAAAATATACTATAAAAAGGCAAAAAGTGAACCTCTAACCTGATTACGATAAATAATGTAGCCAAGACCGAAGTAAACCAGAATAAATGGGAGAATAAGAGGGGCCAGGATAAAGTATGTCAGGCCCAAGAGCCCAAATAAGAGAATTCGAGGGATTTCACTGTGGTAGGAAATAGACGGCTCATTTATCTTCTCATTGGATGTTTTTTTGGAACAGGGGCAAATAAAAAGATGACTCAGCAGTGCCATTGTTTGTGTCAGCTCAGAAGAAACACTTGTCCATGATGTCACCACATAAGCGATAAAGAATGATGCCTGAACATTTCAGTTTTGTTAATGAAGAACATTTTTTACATACATAATTAGACTATTATATCAGAATGCTACACAAAATAGTAACTGATATATCATCAATTTCCATTTTAGTCACTAATTTAAATTTTCTCGTTGTGGTCTTAAATGCCAATTTAAATTAACTTTGTCCCTGTCATCATCTCTGAGTCAAACAATGCACAATATTCTAATCAACACAACGTTATGTGTTATTCACCAATAAAAGAAATACAAGGTGTTGAGTGCAGATATCCTACGTCACTAGTTTATAAAGACCTTTTTCCAGAAAACAAAGAAATATGAAACCCTAAGCTTAATATTATTCCATAAAAGGGGAGTACCTGGGCAGGCACAACAACTGCCAACAAAGCAGGAATATCTTTTGGGTCTAGAAGCAACTGGAGCTGGCTTGTAACTGACCCTGTAAGCACATTGGCGAAAAAGATGCTCCAAATGGTGAACCAAAGCATCTTCCCACAAGCACTTTTTTCTATCTCGCTATTGGCTATGTAACCTTGCATAGTCGAGAAGCGTTTCATCAATGGAGGGATCTGCGATGAGAGCAAATGAAGAAGAAGACTTGGGAGGTACCCTGTTATAACTTGACTTACAACAGCTCTGCAATAAAATTTGATATGATTGATCAAATTAAGGGTTTTGGCTATTAATACAGGTATGACAAGTACTACATTACAGGACAAGTCCTGAACCCAATCAGTTGTAGATCTAAGACTAACGATCTCAGTACTGAACCTAATGTCCATATCAATTTCAAATAGTAAAATCGTTTTCAGCCAAAATTTAAACTCAGCCATCTAAGCATAAGACAGATATCAAGGACCGGTAACATATGCCGACCAATTAAAATTATTCTGCTAGTTTTTTAGGTAAAACAACATATAGAAGATTAGTACAAAGATATGACAACACTGACAAAAAGAAGAAAGTAACAAAAACACCATTTTCAGTAAAAACTTAAAAAACTTTTTCAAGAACAGATCATGAATAACTTACATTTCGAGGACATTTTTCAGAAATGGAAGCCAAATCTCAAGCTGATCCAAGTAGGTTAGGCTTTGAACAAAGGCTGCAACTAGGAGGAAGATTATTATGAGGAAAATTGATGCAACAAAAACGATGAACTTAGAGATCCATATTTGCGTGAAGGATGTAGAAAAGAAAGGCCAATACACGTCACGCGGCTCAGGGGCTAGCTCGGTGACCCACTCTGCTGGGTTGTCTGATTGCGGAATATTGACGCAACTAGCCACACCAAACCGGGACTTGAAACAGACAAAAGCAGCAGGAATTTCCTGAAAAGATAGGTCAATAAAGTATTAGTTTTAAATTGAAGGGCCAGGATAGTTGCAGGTGATATACAGAATAATAAATGGCATAGTTTTGTCATTCTTGATTACTATTTTCTACCTTAGCTGATACAGTGTATTCGCACTGTATCCTAGTCCAACAGATTATCATTTCCTTGTTATTCAAGTGAGAAAACATAGTTGTTGAGTCATTGGGCAACTTGGAGTTTAGAGTTTAGGGTTTAGAATTTATAGTTGTTGATTCATTGGGGAAGTGGGGTGTCCATTCTATTTGACATGTCAACATTCTTTTCATTTCCTTTATAATTTCTTCTGAGGCCAAAAAAAAAAAATTCTGTGGCTTGGGCTTTTAGTTTTTGGTTGAATTAGAAATTGCTATGTTTTAGTTAACATTTTGTGTTGTGATGTAGACTGCAAATAAACTGAAATGATAGAGAGAAGTTCACATTTCAGAATTCAATAACATTGTAAGCTCAAATAAACAAGGTTCCAATTTCCTAGGTTTGTGTACAAGTGCCAAGATTCTTCATTATCTGTTGACCCACCTTGGTTGAAACAAACATAATACTCAATATATGTACAACAAAATTCCGTTTTAGTTTCAGCGTGTTTCTTCTCTGGTAAAATTTGCAATCCTGGCTAGAAAGATTTATAGTTCAGGAATTTGAACAAAACAATTCCACGCCCTTCATGTAACATGGACGGTGTATGTAATTTTTGTGACTGCCATAATACTTGATTACATCGTATGAGAAATATACTTTCAGTGCTTGATTGCCTATACAAGTAATCTAATATGAGATTACTAGAAGCACAAAAAAGAATGAATTGATAAAGGATATTATAGTATTGAATGATCTAATATGAGATGTATCATTGAATCATAGTATTGAATGATCTAGTTAATTTCTACCATACAAAAAAGGCTTCATAGTAGGACCTTGTTATATTATTTTGATTATAATCTCTTGGTCTTATTTGGAAGCCAGTGTAAGAAAGTTACATTGTTCTACTTACGATTTTTAATCAACATAAATGTGATACTTGCCTCACCAGCCATAGTGACTTCTGATTGATGTAACCTGACATTCTCTTCCAAATCTTCAAGCTTCTTACTGTAGAGTGTCACAGGGTCCTTTTTGACAAAACGTCTAAAAAATCCACCAGTACCAGCACCAGCACCACTGCCCCCATTTTGTGAAGTGCGTGGTACAGATTTAAGATGGGTCAGCCTCCTATATGCATTTTCGGCATCATTCTGGATTGAAATTGATTACCTTTATGTCACTATTAACAAAATCTGAAGAATAGCAACTTGTGGGCCCTAAAAAACACTAGAAATATCAAGTATAACCCTGCAAATCAAGAAAAATCCCTTTTCTTTTCTAAAAACTGGCAGTAAAAATTGTAAAGATAACAAGAGAGGAGGATAGTACGGTTATCTTTTCAGGTACATCAGGAAAACCAGGACATGGCATAATTTCCTGTGCTTTATAGGGCATAACTGATAATTCTGCTTTGCACAGAAATATGTAATATTCTGGAAATTTTGTAGAGATAAAAATGAAATTGTACTGGGTCAAATTGACTTACTATGAGGTGACGTAACTTGCTAGTTTGGCGAACAACTACGTGGGATAAATACGTAGATGGATAGTAATCCATGAAAAACCTCTCGACGGTGTTACTGATAGAACCACCACTACGTACTGGTATACCCCGTACCAGTATCGTAAAATGGTTGTGCATGGGTTTCGATGCCATAAAGTAGGACACCCTCTTAGTTGATATGTACTTGTATTCCTGGCATGAAAAAGATGAATGTGAAAAGAATTAGTAACTTTGGAAAATTATGGCCTACATACATGTTCCTGTTCTTGCAAATAGCATCCAAAGTTTCACATATTCAAAACTATCCAAAGTTTCGTCATTGCAGCTTATTTTTTTTTCTTTTAACAATTGGCCCTTCATACAAATGATAGCAGCAAAGATGTTTTGTTGTTTGTAAATATGCATGATGTTGGACATTGTTCCAGATATAATAACTATTACAAGAGGAACTTTCTTATAGATAAGAGACACCCAACTTATTTACAGCAGAAAAAGAACTATTGTGAAATTAACTCACATTGTATAGTAGGTAGCAAATAAATGTAGTGATAATATACGCTGCCGAAAAATGAAACCACAATCTGCCAAAAATAAAAGCACATCATTAAATAAGATTATTCAACTTACATAAGCTTCTTACTTAAAATTTACTACATTACAATTGGCCTGCTTGCAAGTCAACACACAGAAAACCAAACCAACCCAAAATATTTTCAAATTCAATTCAAACTGAACTATACAAGGATATTTCTGGCTAGTGCATATATGACCATCATAGCACTGAAACCTGAGATGTTATTTTTTGGGTCTGAATTTCCCTGCTCTACTTCTTTATTCATGCAACTAAGTGTGGTCAGAACTTAACCCAAAGAATAGAAAGAAGTTTAGGTTTGATGGAATTGACCTATTGGAGCCATTGTCTACATTTGAAATGCTGAATAGATCAATGGACTTATTCGGCAAATCTGAGAAGTCATCAATGCTAAGCTGATCACCTAAATAGTTCACAGGGACTAGTACAAATATTCCAATAATTCCAGCTACTGAAAACACTCTTAAACTGCATTAAAGCATACAAATTAGAACAGGAAGATGTTAAAATATGCAAGGAAAATTTTATTAGAAAACACATATTTGACCTAATGGGCAAATTTGGTAAGACCAGTATCCTACAAATAAGAAATAACTAACCAAAAGACGAAAATTCTCATGAAAACAACGCCATCCAGACCGGATGAAGCGAGAAGGTCCTCCTCTGACAGGCGCCACGCAGCGCGGACCCACCCAACAGAGGGCACAATGTTGTCGATGTTGAAGTGGGCCCGGCTTTGAGTCTCACCATCGTCCGCTTGCCTAGCAGCGGCGAGGAGGCGAGGCGCATAGATACTGAGGTTTCCAGGCTGTTTGCGAAGGATCGAGTAGAGCGCGAAGAGGAGTACGGTAAAGAGGAGGTTTAAACCTACCGCGGTGAGCAGAGCTGAGACTATCATTTCGTGTCAGGTCAAAAGAACGAAATTTTAGGAGTTCAAGAGGTTTTCCTTCAATGAAAGACAAGAAAAGTATCAATCAGTCTCTGTTTCTCTTTTCTATTTTTATTACTGGGAAAGACTGGAAATCAAGGATAGAAACAGGCAACGTGGCTCTCTGAGAGGTGAACTGAAAATCTGAAAGTGTCATTGACATGTCGGCAACTTCTAATTGAATAACAAGTTCTTGAGTAAGAGAAACTTTTAATTGAATAACAAGAAGAGAGTATTTATTTTGTACTATTTAAATCAGTACAAATGATATCTTAATGAATTAATCGAAATAATAATTGCTCGGAAAATACAAGCAAGTTCTCAAATTTGCATATAATAATCAAATCGAATGAGGATCCGAACAAATGAGTAATGGGCTTCCCAAGGGGCCCAAATCACAAGCCCCTGTCCTGGGCTAGGCCCAACTTTGGAATTCGTATCCGGTGTAGTACCGCAAAAGGGAATCTTTTAGAATGATTTCCTTTTGAATAGATCCGGACCGTTCATTTAACCTGGCACGAATTTCAAAGTCAAATAATACTGCCCCCTACAGTCACCCGAATCTCAAACCGGCTGAGATTTAATCTCAAACCGTAAAGTGATGCGCATCCTCTGTAGTAATAGAGAGGATACGGATCCCCAACCTTGGGGATGAGCAAACCATTATTTTAGTCAAACAATGCTAATCACATGCTTACACTATTTTGACTATTCTAATCAGTTGTCAACATTCAACTGTTCTTCCCTAACACCTGGAACTAGATAGTATTATTAGATTAACAACTTCTCCAGTCTTCCCCATGGAGGCTTCTTCCCTCTTCTCCTACACGTCGCTCTTTGTCCTCTCCTTAATACTCTTTTTCTCCATCAAGTTTATTGTCTCCAGTAAAAGCAAAAACGGACGCCTCCCGCCCAGTCTTCCTTCCAGACCAATCATAGGCCACCTCCACCTCTTTAAAAAGCCCCTCCACCGTACTCTAACCAAGCTCTCCTCCATTCATGGCCCCGTGCTTTATCTCCAGTTTGGGTCCCGTCCGGTTCTCCTCGTCTCGTCCCCTGACATCGCCAACGAGATCTTCACCACACACGATATCGCCTTCGCCAATCGTCCCAAATTCCCCTCGGCGAAGCACGTGTCGAACAATTACACGACCTTTGTCTCCTCCAGCTACGGTAGCAACTGGAGGAACCTCAGACGGATCGCCACTATTGAGGTTCTCTCCAGTCACCGCCTCCTCTGTTCGTCTGATATTAGATCTGATGAGATTCGGTGCCTCGCTCGGTTCCTCTTTGCGAATTCAGCCAAGAACGGAACTTTTACTAAGGTTGATGTGAGATTGATGCTGTTTGAGGTTGTGTTGAATGTGATTATGAGAATGCTTGCTGGAAAGAGGTACTTCCCACCATTATTTTTTTCTTAGTCTTACTGATGCGTTGATAGATTAAGAAATTAAGAATTTGTGGTAGTAACTAATAAGGATAAACAATACACAGTGGTAATGGAATAATGCACATGCGTAACTAATATTTTGTAGGAATGAGGCCTAAACAATACTATTCCCAATCAGGGTTTTCCTGTTTATCAAACTAAGCAAATTCCATTTTTCTTGTTCCTACAAAGCAAATTATCTTCTTACCATAACATACTTCACGGAAAATATGCTCTTATACCCTGACCCGGAGTCCTGAACATACTTCACTGGAAAATGTTCTCTTATGCAGCAATGCAGGTGTTATGTAAGTATGCAGCTAATATTATTTCTAATTCCAGAATAACACTTTAATTAGACATTTTTTTTGTTTGATCCATTACCTGTAAAAGCCTCTCATTTGCATTTTCCGATCCAATACATGGTAAACATTAAATCATACAAACATGCCATGCTTAGCAAACACAAGCAACATACACAAACAGAAGTCCATGGAATTTGTTAAGTTATGGTTTTTTTTACTGGACAACTTTCAAGGTACTATGGTGAAAATGCGGAGGACTCAAATAATGCAAGGCGGTTCAAAGAAATGGTGGAGGAGGCGACAACCTTGGGGGGTGCTTCAAATCTCCAGGATTTCTTGCCTATTTTAAGATTATTTGATTTTGGTGGGGTCCAGAAGAGAGCTGCAAAGCTTGCGGCAACGAGGATCGAGTTGTCACAGAGGCTCATAGAGGAGCACCGCCAGAGGGGCTCAAATGAGGAATCACATAAGAAAACGATGATTGCCGATTTATTGGAACTACAGCTATCTGAGCCAGAGGTCTACACAGATACTGTTATCAGATCTCTATGTTTGGTCAGTGTTTTCACTCTGATTTATTCCAAGATATATTGATATAATTGGTTCTCTCGTTCTACAGTTAAGCTTATCATGCTAATTTATTGTCCCAAATAGTTTAATAATTCAATGTATTTCCATAAAGTTTATTTATCGAGTGAGGCTATGGTACTATGCATAGCACGGATTAGTCCGTACTATGGATCGATACTTCCGTTTTCGAAGTCCAAACAGTCGATCTGAACAGTTCAACATGATCTCCATATTAAAATGTACTGGTAGATTAAATTTTACATTTTCTTACAACTTTTTTACTATTTTTTTAGATAGGCAGAAAATCACTTCATCTAAAAATTCTAGACATGTTGAACGGTTCAGATCATATGGAGATCATGCTAGTACATTTTCATATAGAAAATTCAGTCTTCTAGTACATTTTCATATGGAGATGATCTTGAACGGTTCAGATCATATAGAGATCATGTTAGTACATTTTCATATGGAAAATTCAGTCTTCTAGTACATTTTCATATGGAGATCATGTTGAACGGTTCAGATCAACTATTTGAACTTTGACAACGACGATATTGATTCATAGTATGGACCAATCTACGTTATGCATAGTACAATAGCCTCACTCTAATTTATCTTATATTAAATGTTACATGATGTTAATCTTGGATTGTTGTAAGCCTAAGAGAAAGAAATGTACTGTTAGTGAAGCCATATTGGCAAAAGATCAAGAGGAAGTAAAAAAAACAAAACAATCTTCCCAACTTTGCACGTGGACCTTTTTTTTAACTCCAATCCGATTAATATTTGTTGTTAAATTGCTACCCTCCGTATACCGCAAAATAACTAGTTGAAATTTGACATCAGAGTATACTACAAGCTGGAACAGACACATCTGCCAACACTATGGAATGGATAATGTCCCTCCTACTCAACAATCCACAAGTGATGCATAAAGCCAGAGATGAGATTGAAAAAACTGTTGGTCTTGATCGCTTGATAGAAGAATCTGACCTTACCAATCTCCCTTATCTACATTGTGTAATCAATGAGACCCTTAGGCTCTACCCAGTGGTACCCCTCCTTGTGCCTCACGAGTCATCCAAGGATTGCTTGGTTGGTGGTTATAGCATTCGAGGTGGTACAATGCTTTTTGTCAACGTGTATGCCATGCAGAGGGATCCGAACATATGGGACAAACCGACAGAGTTTAAGCCAGAGAGGTTCAAGGACGGGAAGGCCGAAGGAAAATGGATGCTTCCATTTGGGATGGGCAGGAGAGGATGCCCCGGGGAGGGGCTAGCGAAAAAGGTTATGGGGTTGACAATTGGCACCTTAGTACAATGCTTTGAGTGGGAGAGAGTTGGAGTAGAGCAAGTGGATATGACGGAGGGTTCTGGAATAACAATGCCGAGAGCAGTTCGTTTGGAGGCCATGTATCGGCCTCGGCCTAGAATGATTCCTGTGCTTCAAAAGCTTTGAATTGTTAGTGCTTCGATGTTATTCTGTATTGTAACCTGAATTTTTGGACTTTTTAGATACTATAGTTGATTTAAATGTTGGAGGAGATTAATAACTGGAAGTAAGTTCTGTATTTTAATTTAACTTCATTATTTGACTGTGTAATATATTTTGTTAATCAATAAAAAAGATACGGAATTGGTCCTTGTGTTTTACTAAAAACATATTTATCTGAAGCAATGCAAGTGCCAAGCAGTAAGCAACATAACGAAGCTTCTTTTGCAACTTTTTCGGATTACAAGTTATTTCTTATTTCTTTTGAAGTTTGCTCTATTTTAGTTCAAATTGCAATAATGATTTCACCAGCAAATGTCGAACTGTTTTGGCAATTGGCATTTTTTACTTTTGATTAGTGAAAACTCGGATTATTCATTGATTTGAAACAAATTTCAAGTAAAGTTTATTTATCCTGAGCATGAGCCTCTGTCGTCTGTTTAAAATATCACGTCACTACGGTTAATTTTCTGTATCTTAAGTTCCGATAACGGTGAAAGCAATTCAGAAAGTTGGGTAATTATTATTTTTCAGTCAATGAAACGGGCTTCAGCCTTTCTTTTCTAAGAAAAAAAAAATCGGAAAGTTGTCATTTCCTTAACGGGAAGGAGGACAATTTGGAGATTTAAGTAAATTATGAAACATTTTGGTATTTGATATAAAATGAAGGAAGCGACTAATTGTATCCAGCAACTTGTACCTAGTTTTTACTTAAACCAGCTATTATTTGACTAGCACGAATACTGTAAAACTCAATAATTTCATACTGTATACCTCAGTAGCAAATCATATATAATAAGTAATTCAAATTTCTAACAATAAGCGACTCTTGAAAGTGGTCCACAGTTAGTTGCTAATCATTTGCAACTTGCACAACTTGCCAAACTGCTTGTACTTTTTTCAAGACAACTTGTTGTACTTTCACCGAGACCATTTCTAGAAGTTTGAAAAAACGGGACCACTTCTACAACTTGCAGTACTTTGCAACTAACACCAGCAATACTGTAAAATTTAATTATTTTTTCAAATTTTTATAGTATCAATACTATAAAACCACCAAGTGAATACTGTAAAACAACAAGGTTAATACTCCAGATCGCCTCTCTCATCTCTCTCCTCTAGGTCTCCTTTCTCAAATCATCTCCTCCTATCTCCTCCAGATTGCCACAAGATGAATATTGTAAAACAACAGGTTAATACTCCATATTGTGTCTCTCATCCCTCTCCTCTGGACTGCCTCTCTCAGATCATCTCCTCATATCTCCTTCATATCGCATCTTTGTCATCTCTCTCCTCCTCCAGATCGTTACAATATGGATAATGTAAAACCACAAGATGCATACTGTAAAACCACAAGTTGGATACTGTAAAACAACAAGGTTAATACTGTAAAACAATAGGGTTAATAATGTATTTTTTGTGTGTGAAATAGTTAATAAATTAACATTTTGATTTATAATTAGCATAATTTAGTTTATTTTAGTATAATTTAATTTATTTTAGTTTAATTTAGCATAATTAGCATAATTTTTTATTTTAGTAGAATTTAGCATAGTTTAGTTTATTTTAGTAGAATTTAGCATAGTTTAGTTTATTTTAGTAGAATTTAGCATAATTCATTTTATTTTAGTATAATTTAGCTTAGTTTAATTTATTTTAGTATAACCTAGCATAATTTAGCATAACTTTTGTATGTTTTTCTCTCGTTGTGTTTAAAGTACGTTTTTTCCGTAAGGTAAGTATTTTTTCTGTGAAAGACAAACATAAATACTAAAATATGCTAATTATACTAAAATATACTAAATTATGCTAAAATATACTAATTATGCTAATTTTTGTTAATTATACTAAAAGGTGATCAATTATGCTAATTATACTAAAATATGCTAAATTATGCTACTTATACTAAAATATGCTAAATTATGCTAATTATACTAAAATATACTAAACTATGCTATTTATACTAAAATAAGCTAAATTAGGCTAATTATACTAAAATATACTAAATTATGCTAAAATATACTAAATTATGCTAAATTAGACTAATTATACTAAAATATGCTAAAATTATGCTAAAATTATGCTAAAATATACTAAATTATGTTAAATTATGCTAAATTATGTTAATTATACTAATTATATTAAAATATGCTAAATTATGCTAATTATACTAAAATATGCTAAATTGTGCTAAATTATACTAAAATGAACTAATTAACACTAATTGAGATCTAATTAACACTATTTGAGAATTAAATTATACTAATTTTGGTACACTTTTAACAAATTCTAACAATTTACAATCATTTTGAACTTAAAAGAAATTAAAAAATATATAGGGACTTACTTGCAAATGTGGGAAGAGGAGGAAATTTTTTGGATAAAGAGAGAATGTGAGGAGGGAGAGTATGAAATTTGTTATAATGAATTTTTAAAAAAATTTGGATCTCTCTTCCAAATATATAAACACCCAGACTGGCTATTTTTTTGTCTGTTGGATTAAAAATTAGGATCGGCCAAGGTTAGAATAAAAATTAGAACCGGTTATTTTTTAGCCTGTCTGAATATTTTTTTAAAAATTCTGCAAAAGTAGATATATTTGATAATTTTTATTTAATTTTGGATATTAAAAAAATCAGCATTTTTGTCTGAACAATGTGTGGCAGGAACTTGATCTAAAGGTCATTTTCTCAAAAAGAAAAGAAAAACACTGTTCGATAGCGTCTGATTGGGGAGCCTTCTAGACAAACACGTATCAAAAAAAAGTCTGATTCTCTGAGGTAATAGAAAGTTTGAGTTTAGACGAGGACTGTCCGATAATTCCGATTATAAGTCTGGCCAATCCAGTCCGAGACGGAATGCACAGGTATCTTTAATATTCGTGCAAGGAAGATCGAACGGTCGAGAACTAAACTCAAAATTTCTGTTACCTCAGGTAATATAAATTCAAAAGGCAAAGCCTATCTGTTTCCTTAAAAAAATTACGGTAGCTGATTGGTGGACATGCCTGCATGAATTACATCGCAGGCTTGCGGCTGAGGATAGGGCTACGTACACGGCAACTCTTTGATCTCCAGAGAGCACAGAAGATAGAAAACACATCTCACCATACTATTAATAGCTTACAATAAGGGCTGTTCGGCTGGAGATGAAAGTTACTATTCTTGTGGGAAAAACTAGCTCAAAATTTTTTCTTTCTCCAGTACATTCCTCTGCCCATTGATGAGCCGAACAAGCCCTAAACGTGAAATTAATAGATTGCGGGCCAGGACTGCAAATCAATCGAACCAAATCAAACTTATTTTGAACTTATTTTAGTTTGAGTTTGAATTTGAATATAATTCGAACCGAACTTGTTTGATTTATTTTATAATTAACTAATTTCGAATTGAATTAATTACGAACTTTTTCCGAATTGAATCGAATCACGAACTACGAAATTTTTGACAACCGCCGGTAGTTTATGCATTAGTTTTCTTCAAGCGGAATAAAATTCACACAATTTCCTTTTACCTTTTACTTTTCACGAATTCACACTGATGGATTATGGACCAGTCTAAAATTTTCTTACCTTTTACACTGCTGGATTGATTAAAATCACGACATGGATCTAGTCAAATGGAACTTATTCTATTGTTAATTTGTTACGTTGTTGAAGTATTTTTCTATTATATGTTACCATTATATTAACAATTTTAAGCTCTGATATAAGTTTGGTTCTTGCATTATTAAATATTAATGGTTGAAGCCATTAGTTGATTCGAACCTAAATAGTTTGTGAACTAATTTTGAACGACTATACCTAGTTTGAGTTTGAGTTTGAATAAAATTTGAACTGAATTGGTCTGATTTATTTCAGAATGAACCAATTTTAAATCGAATTAATTATAATATTTGTTTGGAATCGAACTAAAATCGAATCATAAACTACAAATTTTTTGTGCAGTCGTAATTGCGGCTGAAGAGAGGTACACGATGAAATTCCCCCTATTATTATTATTATTATTATTTTCCGATCAAACTCTCGCCAAAAAGTTTAGGAGGCCTTCTAATTAATTGTTTGAATTATGTTGAGCAGGACCTTTTTATGTGGTGATTAGAAAATAACCTTTTTCAAATGTTGAGGAAGTCCTATGAGCTAAAGGCCACTTCCATCAAGAAAGCTATTTTTTCTTAGATATATATAGAGAGAGGGGTTGTTAATATCAAAATGTATGTTCCTAAGTCGTGAAATAATTTGGTTTTTACATTTTCAAAGTCCAAACTGTTCAACATTCAATTTATAAACATGTGCTTGGAGATCAAATTTTATATTTTTTTTAATTTTTTTACTATTTATTAAGTTATTTTTAAAATCGATGTTTTCAATGATTTAGAAATTGTTCGCTATTTATTAAAATCAGTGATTTTAAAACTGACTTAATAAATAGTACTAAAAAATTCAAAAAATGTAAAATTTGGTCTCCAAACACATTTTAATATAGAGATCATATCTAACGGTTTAGATTTTGAAAATTGAAAAACCAATTGGTTGCACCACGACTTCGGAGCAAAAGTTTTGATATTAGCAAACCTCTATATATATTTCTATGTTAAAAAGAGATTTTTTTGTTGAAAAAAAATCTATTCAGCAAATATGTCTATACTTAGGTAGAATATAATTAGAATATTCTTAAGCTCATTAAGTCTTTTGTGAGTTAACTTCAAAATTTATAGGGTTAATTTCAAACTACGAATTCAATAGTTAAAACTGATGTAATTCACAAGTGATGTATTTACATGTCAAATTTATATATTTTCGAACTAATTTAGTATAAAGTCATGCAGTCAAATAATTAACACAAAATGAACGTGTTAAAATTAAACTGTAAAAGCTATTCTTTTAAACACTTGACTTATATCAAATTAAGTTGAAATTTTTTAATTTGACATGTGAATACATAATTTAGTAAATGATCCCATATCAAATTTAGACAGTTAATTTTAAAACAAATGTTTAATAATATTAATTTATAAATAAGATTGAACTTGTTTGCAATATATTTGAGGCTATTAAAAAATAGTTATTTGTCAGTGGCTTTCGTCACGCAATTAACACTTGAAAATGTCATTGAATGAGTCATTTAAGATATTTGACTTTTTAGATCTTATCATTTTTTAATCAGTTTTAATAAAAGATCAGACCGGATGCGAACCATACAATTTAAAGCTTTATAAATAAAAAATCAATTTTAGAGATCTAGTATGATTGATTTGATTTTTACAAAAATTATAAATAACGAGTTGCCAACTCGTTCTGAAATTTTTTTCCCCACAGAATAAGTTGGTAACTCGTTCTTGATTTTTTTTCCGGTAAAAACCTTTTTTTTATATCCCAGAACGAGTTACCAATTCGTTCTCCAATAACAAATATATATATATATATATATATATATATATATATATATATATAGGTTGGTTAATATCAAATTAGTTGTTCCTGAGGTCCTGTGCAACCAAGTCGTTTTTCAATTTTCGAAGTCCAAAACGTCAATCCAAACCGTTAGATGTGTTCTCTATATTAAAATATGGTTGGAGACCAAATTCTATATTTTTTGGAATTTTTTTACTATTTATTAAGCCACTTTAAAAAACGCTGATTCAACGGTGGCTTAACCAAACAGTAAAACTAGAAGCTACTGTTGGATCAGCAATTTTCAAAGTGCCTTAATAAATAGTAAAAAAAAATTTAAAAATTTCTAGAAGACAATTCCAAAAATTTCTCTTTGATGGGCACGTTAAAAATTTCTTTTCCTTAAAAATAATAATATAATAATGATGATTATTATTTTATTTAAAGTCTGTATTTCGTCGTTAATTTGTCAAAGACCGGAGCCATGATTTGCTATGGAGACCGGAAAGTTTATCCGTGAATTTTTATGTATGTTTAATTATGTGGAGACTGTAAATTATTTTTACGTGGGCTTTTAAAATGAAGCCAAAGAAAATTATTTTCATTCCATCTGATCAATATCACAATTCAAGCGGCAAAATTTTATTTAGCTGTCAGATTTATTTAATCACTATTTGATGAACTAAGAAAAAAAAATCTAAGTCTAAAGAAGCATTCAACATTTTTTTCTGTTTTAATTTTTTTTTCTATTTAAAAATTCAACGATTTTACAGTACAAAAAATATTCTGTTAAAAGTTTCTTTTGGTACCATTTTATTGATAACAAATGGAGTATTACAGCAGCTGTATGATAAATAAATCTGAAGGGCCATAATAACCTTAGGAAAAGAAACATAATTGCACACAGAAAATATACAAAGTTTGAGAAGCAGAAGATCTTACATCCTACGTTCAGCTCTTCTCCAGTTTTACCACGTGGCGGTTTACAACAGCTGTGTGATTTCTGTTTTTTTTTTCTTCTTCCTACAATTTGGGGTGTCCGATGTCCATCGGATCAAACTCGGTTCGATGAGTGGTTTCTATCGTTCGATTTACTTCAAAATCTGTACACACGGATATTAAGTAATGCACACAGATCTTGAAGTGAATCGGACGGTAGAAACCAGTCAAACCACCCATCGAACCGAGTTTGTTCCGATGGGAATACCCCCCTCTCCCCATTTCTACTGCATTGCAAATTATATGATGTATTGTTCAGAATTTCGACCCAGAAAAGAGAAAAGTCTGGAACGTCAGATGAAAATCATGCACAGATCTTGATGAAACTTAACCTCAGGAGTCAGGATTAACCTTTCAGAGAGAAATTACGTACAATGGCAATTGGCAAAAACATATTTAGAAGTGTAACTTAATTAGTTGGCATAAATTATTACAATTCAAAATGAAATCTTCAGAAGAATGCGTAGAATTGGCCCAATTATTTTATTTTATTTTATTTTATTTTTGATAAAAATGGGATTAATAAAGCCTCTCAAATATGAATATTTTTATGTTGAATCGTCTTTTAGCCAGATTATGAGTCTGTCTCTGTTACCTTCTAAATAAAAATTTTTATCTTGATTATTATATCAAAAGTTGTTTCTCGAATTGATACAATTGGTAAAAAATTATATACTCGAAATCAATAGATATTTGTAATTTATATCCAGTAAATTAATCTGCTTTAAGTCAACTCTGAGAATAATATCACTTGGTTAATATAGCACGCAATAATCTAACTTGACTAAAGAATATTATTATTATTATTATTATATTCCGGAGCTGACGACTGAATATATTTCCTTCATTGTTTATTTTTTGTTCTGAAAATAATGCAGTTGATGTTAACAACAGAGCCTAATTTAAAGCGGGCAGCAAGGGGCCGGAATTTTTACTAATAAGAAAATCAATAAAAAAAATATATTAGATTTAGGGAATCTTTTGCGTAGAATTTAAAAAGCGAGAAAAACGTGATTGTTTATAACGTCCTCTGGACATTATAGACTACAACGACCAGATTAGCGAAATATGATTAGCGCTAATTAACGCCAGAAAAAAAAAAGTCTGCCCGTTATGGATGAAAACGACCAGTGTTTTTTTTAAGTTCAGTTCTATGATGGTATTATAAAAAAAATCACTGTAGCTGGCCGTTATTGTCCATAACGGCCAGACTTTTTTTTAAAACGCATTAATTAGCGATAATCTAATTTTGCTAATCAGACCGTTATAGACAATCACGTCCATAGGACATTATAAACAATTACATTTTTTCCACTTTTCAAATTCTACGTAAAATTTTCACCAAAACCGATATTTTTTTTATTTATATTCTTATTAATAAAAATTTTGGAGAGGTGTGTATATCAATTATTGGTTCCAGTGCAATGACTAAGAAAATAATATATATAAAAGAAGAACTGTGTTTTACCTTTGAGCGCTGGCTGAATTGGTCGTCCTCCTATCTTTATGTGTATTTTTTGTTTTAAAAATAATGCTGGAATAATGAGGATTCAAATGTTTCATATTCTTTATATTTTATCGTGTCTCATAAGTCATATCTCTTTTTTTAAGTTTAAATCAGAGATATCCTCCCTCCCTAAATAAATCAGAAATCTCTCCCACACCCTTTCAGAAATCGAAATCGCCATGGAGCCTCTCTACTTGATAGCAATCTCTCTTCTCCTCTCCTCTCTCCTACTCAAACTCTTCCTCGCTCCAAAATCAAAACACACATCCAAGCTTCCACCATCGCCACCATCCCTCCCGATCATCGGCCACCTCCACCTCCTAAAGAAACCCCTCCACCATTCGCTTTCCCAGCTCTCAGCCCGGTACGGCCCCATTCTCTACCTTCGATTCGGGTACCGACCAACTCTCGTCATCTCCTCGCCTCAACTTGCTGAAGAGTGTTTTACGACAAACGACGTGGTATTCGCAAACCGACCTAATTTCCCTTCGGTAAAAGAGGTTACAAATAACCATACTACAATTATTTTCTCTAAATACGGTCCATTGTGGCGCAACCTCCGAAAGGTCGCCACAGTGCAAGTTCTTTCGAACCACCGCCTTCTTTCATCCACCTCTTCTAGGAATGATGAAGCACGGTATCTCGTCCGTAGACTCTTCGTCGGATCGGCGGATAACAAGTTGGATTTCCAAAAGGTTTGTCTAGATATTTTTAGTAGAAATCTTTTCCAAGTGTTGGTTCTAGTATATTAATTGAAATGTGAACTAGATAATTGAGAATAAATTTCTCATTACGGTTCTGTGAAGAGTTTTTCTAATTTTTAAACAGGTAGGTAAAAGTTGATTTGAGACAGATCTTGACAGGACCGAGCTGTTTTTATATTATTATTTCTATTGTGTACTGATTTATTTTGGAAGGAAAACTGATATTTTTTAACCAACATTTTGAATATTGATTGCCTGTAGTTTTCCATCCCTTTTAAAAATGGACCATTTGAAATCAATGTACAAGTCCAAACTGACTAAATCCATAATTTCTCATCTATTCAAATCATTTTTATTAAAATATCATTTCAACTTGACATCAACTGTCAGGAAAGTCATGCTTGGAACAAACTGAATCTCCATTTTTACTTTATTCTCCCCCAGACACAATTATTTGTCCAATTAAAATTAAATGGATGGACTTCCTTCTACAAAATATTATTATTTTCTACTAAAATCTATAACAACTTAATCTTATGATTCTCCTTATAATTTGATACTCTTAAGTTAATTTCTTTTGAAGATATATTTTTAAATTAATTTTACATTATCTCTTATATATCATTCAATTTGGTTGTTGATATCTGATAGAATATTTACCATTATGAGAATATGCGTATACTATTAACTGCTTTCGCATGTGCCCTTAAGCTACAACGCAAAAATAGTGGTGAATTGCTTCTTAATTAACAGATCAAGACACTAAATTAACAGGTGAATGTGAAAGTAATAGCTTTCGAGTATGTTCTAAATGTTGTCATGGGAATGACTGCCGGGAAACGGTACTATGGTGAGGAGGCAAAGGATTGGGATGAGGCAAAGCAATTCAGGCAACTGATTGAAAAGGTAGCAGCACTCGCTTCTGGATCGAGATTGGTTGATTTCTTTCCTTGGTTTAGAATAGTGAACTCTTTATTGGTGCATAGAGAACTAAAAGCGATGGTGAAGAGAAGAAATGAGTTTTCTCAAGGACTTATTGATGAAATCAGAAAGGGAGTCGATGCTCAAAAGAAGAAAACTATGATTGGAGATTTGTTGGGGTTGCAAGACAGAGAGCCTGAGGTGTACACTGATGCTTTTATTAGATCGCTTAACCTGGTTAGTTTTTTCTTTTCAGATTCTTTATTGTTTTTTTCATTTTTTATATTTATTTTTTCTTAGATTATTATCCTTTGCATGTTTTTCTCAATGTTTAAATAAAAAAAAAAATCATGTCAAATGTTTCTGGGGCAGGTTTTAGTTCAGTGTCAATAACGTGCAAACTTCTTTTGATAGGGACTTATCATCTGTAGCTCATGTGAGGTGACCTAAATATATTTAATACCATTAGATATGAATGTGCTTGATGTATGATTAAGAAGCTTGGTCAAATGTAGGAAATTTGTGAACTTATCAAAACATTTCACTTGGTAAGTATTTTAAATTTTATGTATATTATTCACTTATGGAAGTGGAATACTTTTTTAATTCATACAAGTGCAAGTGCATGACCATGTCAACATCTTAACCTTCTAGAATAAAAATGAAATATTTCTTGAGTTTTTTTTAAGTTAAGTTTATAGTACTGCTAGCTTCTGTTGTTATACACTAATTGATTTTGTTTTCCTGATTAGGAAATTTCTGTGCCAACATAATACCACAAATATTCTTGTGTAATATTCCTGTAAAAATAAGAACATTAAAGTTTGCTAACCACTTGGGTGGTCATATTCACATATGGTTTACTGAGAGTTTTTTGGATGGTCTATTTGTTGAAAGTGGGAGTGAAGTTTGCCTTTTAGTCCAAAGTCTATGGTCTACAACTTGCAATGTTAAAAATATGGGGAAATTGTGAAAATGTCACTCCAAAATTTTCAAATTGTGAAAATGTCACTTCAAACTTTGAAATTGTCAAAATGTCACTCCAAACTTCATTAATTTGTAAAAATGCCACTCAAAATAATTAATTACTAAAATATCCTTGCCCGTCCATCTCCGCCTCTGCCCCTCCGCCGCCTCCTCCCGCACCCTCCGCCGACCTGACCCTCGCATGTCGCAAGAGGCTCAAGAAGCAGTTTCCGGGCATTATTTCCCTCGCCCGCCTTCGCATTCTTCACAACCCCTCTTCCTCCGACAAGCACTAGCACTATCAAACCCTCCTCTACGACCCCCTCCGCCGCGCTCAACCACCATTCGGAACAAGAGAAGAAGAGAAGGCAAGAGAAAGAAGAGGAGAAGAAGGGTACTGTAGTCATTAATTATTTGAAGTGGCATTTTTACAAATTAATGAAGTTTGGAGTGGCATTTTGACAATTTCAAAGTTTGAAGTGATATTTTTACAATTTGAAAGTTTTGGAGTAGCATTTTCACAATTTTTCCTAAAAATATACCAAGGAATTTTGCACTGCTTTCTGATTTTGTTTTGGTAAAAAAATGAAATGGGGGAGGCTTTAATTATCCAAATTCATAATTGTGCCTCTTTAAAAGTTCAAACTTGCACCATTTTTAGAGGCACCGAGCCATTTATTGATAAATAGAAGGCATTTTGTTTATTATATCATAATCACTTGATCTAGTTGCATAGGATGATCTTCTGAAGTTAAAATCGATGTGCTTTCTTACTCATACTTGCTCATTCCCTGTAACTGCTGGCATTTACCTCTTTATTGCAGAGTTTATTACAAGCAGGAACTGACACATCATCTAACACAATTGAGTGGGCAATGTCACTCCTATTAAACAACCCTCATGCGTTAGCAAAAGCCCAGCATGAGATTGACACAGTTGTGGGAAGAGAGCGTTTAGTGGAGGAATCAGACATCTCCAATCTTTCATATCTCCAAGCAATAATCAATGAGACACTTCGGTTACACCCAGTTGTTCCTCTAGACGTTCCTCATGAATCTGCTACAGAGTGTTTCATTGATGGGTACAGAGTACCAAGCGGGACGACACTGCTGATCAACATACATGCAATTCACCGGGACCCGGCCATTTGGATAGACCCGACAGAGTTCAGGCCAGAGAGATTTGAAAATGGGAAGGCCGAAGGGATATGGTTTCTACCATTTGGGATGGGGAGGCGTAAGTGCCCAGGAGAGGGACTCGCAATACGAATGATTGCACTGGCATTGGGGACCATGATTCAGTGCTTTGAGTGGGAGAGGATTGGAGGAAAAGAGGTAGATATGACTGAAGCCCCTGGTATTGTGATGGCAAAGGTAGTTCGCTTAGACGCTAAGTACCGACCTCGAACTGAAATGGTTCCACTACTTGTGGGACTTTAGTTTTACTGATGTGTAGTGATTGATTTGAATCTTTCAAAGGAACACCTCAGTTCATAATTTTATTTTTAACCGTTATATAGGTTTTTAAATTGGTAGAAGTCAGGGGCAAAGCGAGAATTTTTACCGGGGGTGGGGGTGGGGATGATGGGCAATATTTTCTCATGTATTATTGGCATCTCGATCCCTTATCCGGAATACTATTCGACTATTTATGGATTATTGGAACACAACAGTGTACATAGATAAAAAAAGAAATAATTTATGTAGACGTTTTTCAAAATTTCTGTTTTGAATTTTGAACTGATTGTAAATTTAAGCAGACGGTAGTCAAGATCATTAAATAAAATCTACGGCAAACTGACACTAAAAGTATTTATTATCATTTACAATGAATTATAAATTTTATCAAGACTTCCGCTCCCGCTACAATTATTGAGAAATTAAAAGCGGTTTATATCATAGCAAAACCCAGTATTACCGATTAGCATTTTTGTCAAGCACATTTTCAGACGGGTACATTAGATTATGTTTTCGTTATTTATTATCATTCCTGAATTACACTTCTTAATTTTATTAGCACGAGATTAGAGTCTAATGCCCAATTATAATAATACATAAATGTATTATTATAATTTTATTAATTTTATTTGTAGCCCTCTACTCTCACCACAGAAATGTATTTATGGGCCGGGCCTAATCTTTTTAAAAAGAGAAACTCGGCCACCTTCTAGAGAGCAAGAACAAGGATATATATATTGACAGAGTTAGATTGGCTTAATACAACGAACCATTAACAGATAAAAAATAAAAAAATATAAATAATGCGCTGCATGAAGTTGAATAAGATTTGTTAATATACCTATCCAGAGCCAGTGGATTATGTAGTTCTGATTCTGTTAACAAACACTGTCATCACGCCTATAACCATTTCCTGTTAACAAAACCTAGAAGCATGCTGCAAAGCGACGATTCATTCCAGATTTCAACATCGTAATGTGAAAACATTGAGAATCTAATTCCATATTTTTTTAGAAGTAATTTAAATTTGAGTTGTCAGCTCCAACCTTGCTTTCATTCTGGGTTTAAGTAAGAGACATTCATTTTATTGAGGACTTCAAAGCAAGTAATCAACATTCAACCTCCTCTCCGGTAGCCGGAATCAGGAATTCATTTGATGTTCCCTGCCAGATGTGAGTTCTTCATCTCAGATCGGACGGTTTAGGACCTGATCTTTTAAAAGAGAAAATCGGGTACAGGCATACAGTTGCAGTTTCTTGGCAGCTATACTGTCAGCTTTGATCCGGATCGTGTAATCTCAAAGTAGACGGAGGAGATCAGCTACAGCTCTATCAGAAAAAAAAAAAAAAGGGTAGCCCAATCAAGACAGGGGCTCCATGCAGAAATGCTTCATACAAATTTTAATTCATAATTAGGCTAAAAGTAATCACTCACAGAGAAGTGCACCTCAACTGGATATAAAATATGGAAAAAGAACACCCAGTTGCAGTTTGAAGTCTCTGCATTGGCGCTAATATGATGCACCAGCTTTGCTCCCCTTGATACCAAAAATGATATCTGACAGAGAACCAGAGATTGGAGCACCCTGCACAAGCAGGGGCAGACCCAGTGTATTCCCGGGGGGGGCGGCTGCCCCTCCTGGATTTTGAATTTTAGTGGAGATTTATCGGTTCCGACTGACTTTGCCTCCCTCTGGAAATTTTTTTGCCCCCCTCTGAATGTTTAATTGGTAATTCGGATTAAATTTATAGTTAAAATTAAAATATATATTTTTGAAATATAATTGGTAATTATAATTATAAGTCAGAATATCATAAATTACAAGTCGGAATATTATAAAGTATAAGTTAAAGTATTATTTTTTATCAAATACCTAATTAGTTAATGGGTTTAATTCGATTAGTTATTTAAACCCAATTCGATATTTTTTTTGCTCCTCCTGGAGAAAATTCTAAATCTGCCCCTATGCGCAAGGACGAGAACTTGAGAATAAAAATGTCGCATTTTCTTTGTCAATATGTTACTGCTGTGCAATTGAACTATATGACTCACATTTTGATATACTCGTTAAAATTTTAATTAAAAAATTCCATAGATCAATATGTCAAGCAACTATAAGACATAAGTCAACAACAGAGGGTCCTTATTTCTCAGATTTTTTGTTTGATAATTAAGGCGGTGACCATTAATCTGGATGCTTTACACCACCGGACTTTCCTGAACGCATAATTTAATGCAAATTTGTTATTTATTTATTTATTGATTGATTGAGCTGCCTTATTTATTTATTTATTTATTTATCGGATGCGTAGGAACATATGGGTTTTCAAATAATTCCAATTATAATTTTCAAGTCTGTTCGGTTGCTCCGTTTTTTTCCCATTTGTTCCCATTTTCTTCCCAGCCTTTTGTCCCACACAGTATAAATTTATGGGAAATCTAAAATTTAGTCGAACTGAATTATTTTTTGTCCACATTGTGCGAATTTAATAACGAAAGCTGATACTTGCAATTTAATATTTATTTAGATACAAAATTTGTATTGTTGTTAATACTAATTAAATATTTAATTAGAATATTTTTGCTATATTATTATTTTGCAAATTCATAATTTTATCCAGTGTTAAAATTCAGCATTGTATTGAATATGATGCATTTTATTTATACTAGTATTCATCAAGTTATTGTTCATTAATCAAAATTCAAACATTTTAGAAAGAAAAATAGAATTTCCTACGATTAATCCCACGGTACAACCGAACACTCATTTCAGCACATTCCTATAATAAATCCTGCCTGTACCCGTATTCATGGGTTTCCATTTTTTTAAAAGTGGATTCCCATACCCATCAAATCCCATCATGTGTAATCATGTGCAATCCGAACAGGCCCTAATAGACTGCCATTCTGAAATGGAATGTGGAGATTAGATGAGCATCGGATCAAATTTGATATGATAGATGGTTAGTATCGTTTGAACTGCATCAAAATTTGTGAGAATAACTTCAAAATTCACTCGGATAAAGTATGCACATATTTTGATGCAGATCGGACGGCTCTGATCAAATTTAATATGATACCCATCCAACTAAATTTAATCTAATGTTCATAGAACAGCCAACTCCTTTGGAAAAAAAGTTTGTTCGTTTTATTGTTCGTCGTTGAAAATACTAAATCAGAAACAAAATTTTGGAAAATTGAGATCATGAACTCTGGATAACTAGAGTAAGTTGCTAAAAGACAAGAAAATATAGAATATTTTTATGCTAAATTTAATAATATATTCTAATTGAGATAACCAAGAAATGTAATATATATTACAATTTATCTATTGAAGCACTAGCTTTTCTTTCTTTTATTTTAATTTTTCACTTCTGTTCAGTTTGGGGATGTGGTGTTGTTATTGATTGATTCATATTTAATGTGGACCCATAAATCTATATACAATACTTCGTTCACTTACTATTTATCTCCATTAAATATTTAGTATCAGCAAGACTTTTTCAATAGGAAAAAGATTAAAAATTTACATAGGTAAGATCAAGTAGATATTAAAAAAATGGTAGGATGTTGATATTAATTGTCGATGCCCTGCTTTAGTGGTAGATCGAATCAGGGTGTTTCGATAAACATCAAATCAAATTTATTCTGCTATTTGGTCGAATCTATTTAATTCGAATTAAAATTTGTGTAAACAACTTCAGAATATGCACATATTAAGTATGAATCAATTTTGACGCAGATTAAATAACTACAATTGAATATTAAAACAAACTCAATCTGATGTCCATTAGATCATCCTCATTCTAGTAAAAGATAGAGTACCAGTAATTTAATTTTTTCCTCTTATAATTAAAAAAACATAATGTTCTCATAGAAAATGAACCGACATTTTTATTAATATCCAACATTAAATATAAAATGTCAAATATATTCAGCTTAGCTGGAAATTTTTTAAAATGCCCAGACTAGCCAAAAATAGCCGGTCCTAATTTTTATTCAAACCGGCTATCTTTTTGCCGGTCCAGTATATATTTTTATATTTTTATTTTTTTATTTCGGCTAAATTATGCTAATTAAATCCTATATTATGGTAATTATACTAAAATACGCTAAATTGCGATATGTATGCACAAATTTAACATAATTTAGCGTAATTTTTCATGTTATGTATGCACAAAGTTGTTGATCAATGTATATTTTATTAGAGATGCAATGTTGGAGACCTTTAATAGACAAAAGGCATAATGTCATATATCACATGGGCACTCATTTTTAGATACGTTGAATCCTATACAATCTAGTCTGTAGGGGTGCAAACGGATCGGATAATATCCGACCATATCCGGATTCGTATCCGAAATTTGATACGGATTTCCGATATCCGAGTATCCATGCGGATACGGATACGAATATGATTTTGTATTTTCATTATCTGTATCCGAATAGTAGATATATACCATATAGTTTAATGTATATTATGAAAATATTTGTGTATATATTTACAGATATCTGATCCGTATCTGAAAAATAAAAGCGAATACGGATATGGTTTTACCACTATCCAATCCGTTTGCACCCCTACTAGTTTGGATGAAATTTTGGTCCAAACTGCATCATAATCAAGATTTTTTGCAACATAAGCCCAAAATTGAAAAACTTTACGAAAATTGGGCCAAAATCTTTTTAAGCGATATATGTTACATTGATCACATGGGTTACATATTCCATTTTTGGAAAGTACTAGGTAAAAGTGCAAAGGGTGTGTGCGTGTGTGTGTATATGCGCTGCATTTGTAATATGTTTTGAAATATTTATTTATACCATATTAAAAAATCTAAACTATTTCGCCACTTTTTCTAGAGAATTCCATATATACCACCACGTCCACCAATTTAATTGGTTGACCCAAAAATAGGGGTATGTTGATTGAATTGGCGGACCATTTTTTTTTAACATAAATTAATGTGTGGAGGGAAAGGGAACAAAAAAAAGGTCCGCCCATTCAATCAGCGGACCCCCCCCCCCTTTCTTTCCCCTCCACATTAATTTTTGTAAAAAAAAAAAAATGGGTCTACCAATTCAATCTGGGAACCTCGTATTTGGTCTGCTAATTCAATCTATGGACTCCATATTTGGTCCACCAATTCAATTAACGGACGTGGTAAGTTTGAAATTCTCTATAAAAAGTGGCGAAATGGTTTGTTTTTTTTAATATGGTATAAATAAATTTTTTGTAATATTGTTAGCATTTAATAATTGATGTATGATTTCATATGAATCATATATAATAATCGGTCTAACGAAAGCTTATTGTATGTAACAATTAGCGTAATTTAACATAATTTAGCTTAATTTAATATAATTTAGTGTAATTTAGAGTATTTTAGTATAATTATTCTAATTGTACATCGAAATCGAAATGTTAAATTATCAAATATTTTAAAAAATATATATACTGGACCTGTCAAAAAAATGGCCGGTTTGAATAAAAATTAGAACCAGCCATTTTTTGGCCGGTCTGAACAATTTTAATATCTTATATTTAATGTTGGATATTAATTAAAAAAAACGCGAAAATGAATAGCTGAGATGCCAATGTATAATCTTTTTATGAGCATCCTAGTTATTTTTTAAATTTTCTCTGAAGTTTTCTCATCGAGTTAATTCGTATATTTTTATTTTTTTTCCTATAAAAAAAAAGGGAAACAAGATATATACGTGTGGGTTTTAAGCTTCAGTTTCTTAAAAATTAGTATTTTTCTATGAATCATGATATCAATTATACCCAACAAAAAAAATTAAAAGGAAACGAAAATAATTAAAGAACTTGTAGCAAAAATCCATAACCAGTATTTGTGAAACCCTAATTAAACGTACCGTTGCACTTAAACAAATTAACTGAACCGACAAAGGAGGGATTTGACAACCTTTATTGGGAACTTGAAACAAAAGTTATGCCTAGAATCAATAAAATATTATCAAATCAGAGGCATTTGGAACTACCACTAGAGCTTATGAGTCATGATTGGCACAAAGATAATATAAAATTGATACATCCCATATCCTGGACTTGGTTACGGTGCTACGCGTAGCATAGAGAACCTCCGTGTAACGGTTCAAAATTTGAGTTTTCAAAATTCTAACGGTCGATCCAAACCGTTCAAAATGTAATATGTACTAAAATATACATGTAAACCAAATTTTACATTTTTTAGAATTTTTTTACTATTTATTAAGTATTTTACAAAACTGTTTTTTTTCAGTGATCCAGAATTATTCAAAAACAACAGTTTTGTAAAATACTTAATAAATAGTAAAAAAATTCTAAAAAATATATAATTTGGTTTCCAAGTACATTTTAGTACAGATTACATGTTAAATGGTTCGGATCGACCGTTAGAATTTTGAAAACTCAAACTTTGAGC
Source organism: Carex arenaria (assembly GCA_964058825.1). Taxonomy (NCBI): domain Eukaryota; kingdom Viridiplantae; phylum Streptophyta; class Magnoliopsida; order Poales; family Cyperaceae; genus Carex; species Carex arenaria. The sequence goes on from CAXKVW010000324.1 coordinate 102,640, forward strand.
CGTTACACAGAGATCTTCTATGCTCTGCGTAACATATTAGCCAAAATCCCATATCTTATAGAAAGTGACTCAAACTGGTTATGTTCCCTAAAAGAATATATGACTTGTTTTGTGTGGAAATAAGGCTTAATGCCTCTCCCTTTCTTATCTTGCTTACGCTAGCTAGCACCAATCAAGCTTAATTTTACTTAAAATTAGAGGCATCAAATCAATACTTCAACACATGCATGGATGTACCAATTTGAACCATTCGATAATTCAGCACACAATTTATACGATTTTAGCATGAGAAATTATATAAAAAAAAGTTAATGCGATATTTTTTAATTAATAATAGGAGGGTTCCACTCTTAAGTTGATTTTAAATCTTAACAAGGTGATGGATTTCAAACCTATAGACGTGATTTTTGCGGTAATTACAGTAACAAATATCATTTATTTCTTTGAAAATTATATATGCATGGGATCATAAAGTAACTTCAGAGGACGTGTATATTTTTTTTTTTCCTGCAGAAATGCTAATTTTAATTTGTTTCCATTTTGATGTTGATCTATTTTTCTTAAATTACAAGATGTTATTTTCATTTTGAATTGAACTAAGACAAGTTTACATTCACTAAATTGATTTCTTTTGTTATTTTCTTAAAAACAATATTTTTGTATCTATCTAAACAAATTGTAAAAAAAATTCAAAAAAAAAAATTAGGTCTCCATTAATACGAAGATCACGTTAAGCGGTTCAGATTAACTGTTTAGACTTAAAAAAAAGGAGATAATGATCCGAGGTGCGATTGAAACATAAAAGACCGAATGTTTAGACTTAAAAAAAAAAGATAATGATCCGAGGTGCGATTGAAACATAAAAGGCCGACTGTTTAGACTTTAAAACAAAAAAAAAGATAATGATCCGAGCTACGATTGAAACATAATAAAAGACGAGATATTTGAATCATACTCATAATTTATAATTAGAGGACTAACTAATTAGTTATTGGAGTATAGGAACTCGACTGAATTTGATATAAATGGAATTATTAATATATGCTAATTGCTAGTCTCATGTACCAACTTGTAGAATTATTAGTATGCTTATAATTGCTAGTCTCATGTAACAACTACTAACCTATGAGAAAACAAAAATCGTACAAGTTCAAATGAAGATTGTTCGATCGGTACCACTTCTATAATCTAAAGTCTAATAGTAAAATTCTTTGAGTCAGGCTATTACAATATGCATATTATAGATGGACCAAAGTTATGGATTCATATCTAAAGAGACCAAATATGTAAAGAGACCAAATTTTTTTATTTTTTAAATTTTTTTACTATGTTTTTTGGATAGGTAAAAGATCACTATTTTTGAATGATCCATAATTTTTAGATGGGATGATTTTCTACCTATCTAAAAAAACGTGAAATTTATTCAACAAGTGTATGTTCATGCACAAATTATGTTAAATGGTTCAGATTGACTGTTTGAACTCTAAAAATGAATATATGAGTCTGGGCTGCTCTCTAATACACATATTACCATAACCTCACTCTAACTATTTAATTAATTAACCAAAAGATAAAATCATGCCCTTTTTCTATCAGACAATAAGCTTGAGATCTTGGATTAGGTAGCTTGTTGAGAGGTATCTTTGGGTAAAGATTTTAACATAGCAGTTTTAGCTTCATACAGCGCACATACTACAGAATCAAAATAGCGATTCATATAGTTCGTACATTGTATGAAGTCAAAATTGCTATTTTAAAATCTTTACCCGAATCTTTTTGATTAGTGATATGTACTATTATAAATGGTTGCCTTCAGCATGCAACTGAATAACACAAGACAAACTATCCCACAAAAGAAATACGCTTTAAAGTGCCATGATGATTTGATGAGTAAAATATGCCAAATATATGCCAACAGGGACCGCATTAATTTCAAAGAAAAACAATCAAGATATATTCTTATGAAGCAAGAAAACCAGCACTAACTATTAATTATATATATTTATATATGAGTAGCATGCGGAACCATAGATTCAAAACTTTATAGCGGGGCCATATTGGGCTCAAAACTAACAATTAATTAATAACAAAAGTTTCTGATCTGATCCTATTGGATTTGTGAGATTTAATTATATGTGAAGTCTCTGACTGGTCGAAAAAGAAATGATATAAAATTTTGTAATCGCCTCCAGCTTTGCTATGGGTCCTGACACCTTTTGTTGAAATGATGAATCTTCAGATTTCTAAATCACAAATATATATATATATATTGCTATCAAGAATCATATTCCAAGATGTAGAAAAGACCAGTAACACACATTTTTATGTCAGTGAATAAACAGAGTAGAACTAGGGTTTTCCTAAGTTCACCAAGTTCTTCCGTAAACTTAACTCTAAAATCTATCGGATTAGTTTCAAACAACGAATTCAAACTATTAAAATCCTTCTATCTTACGAGTGATGCGTCTACATGCGAAAAAATTTAAATTTCGAATTAATTTAGTATAGAGTCAATTGGTCAACCATAGAAAAATTTCAACGGTTTGAATTTGTCATTTAAAACTAATACGATAGATTTTAGAGTTGAGTTCACAAAGAAATTTGGTGAACTAAGGAACACCTAGAACTAGAATAAATATCCTAAAGCCTCGTCTGTTTTTCTTTATGTAATAATTATGGTTTAACAAGGCAGGAAAGCATAACTTAAAAATGTAAACGGAACTAATAAGTTTTTTTTTTTTAAATCATGAGTTGGGATCAAGCCATCCAACACACTTAAATGTGGGTTTGATTCATATTTTTTTTCAAAAAAATCCTATATATATTATAAAAGATTTTTTCACTTTGTAGATTTCAAACTCATGACTTCTTATATGAAAGCCATGTGTCTTTACCACGTGACCAAAAACAACTTCTTATAAGAGTCAAAAGTTCTTCTCTCTTTCTCACCTTAGGTTCATTTTAGGACATAGCCATTTATTTTATTCTTTTAACATATATGTTGCACGTTTTAAATACTTAAATAATTAGTCTCTGCAAACATAGTGTTGAGACCGAAATTTTTAAAAATACCATATTCGGAAAAAAAAAAAAGTCAAATTGTCATTTTTTTTGGAGAATTAAATTTCTACTACGTACGCTAAATGAAATGACGGACACAAATGGGCATGTTCGTCATTTCATTTGGCAGACTCTGTCTAGGGTCCGCCAAATGAAATGGCGGACTTACTTTTTTTTTGCATAATTCATTTGGATATTGCTAACACGTGGCAGTCATGAGAATAATATGGTGCTTCATTCCTAGTTGTTACCATGAGCAAGTTTAGCCTAGTTAACACGTGCCAGTCATAGCAAGAAGAATAATAAGGTGCTACTACCACACAGGGGCGGATCTACACTACGCCCAGGGGTGCTAAGCCATCCTATGATTTTGAAATTTTTAATCACATGTGTTGAAATTTAATTGATTTTTTATTTTTTTGAAGTTTTTATATAGTTTAGCCCCCCTCATAAAATATTAGATGTGTACTTGTAGTCTAGTGATTAAGACTCTATTTTATTCTTGGGAGGTCTTGGGTTCAAATCCCACTAGCTACAAATTAATAATTATGTATTTTAAATTTTAGCCCTCCTAACTAAATTTTCTAGTTCCGCCCCTGCTACCACATGCTACCCTAAACCCATATCAGAAACTGCAAGTGGAGCAAGACCTATTTTATGATGCTATGCAACGTGACAAAGAAAAAAAAAGTATGTCCGCCAAATAAAATGGTGGATCCACGGATAGGGTCCTCCAAATAAAATGACGGACACGTCATTTTGGATTTGTCGTTTCATTTGACGGACGTGGCACCTTTAATATTTCTCAAAAAAAAGTGTCAGTTTAATTTATTTATTTGTAAACAATGGTATTTTTAAAATTTTCAGGTGTAGAGATGGTGGCCCACTTATATAATTAAATAATTGTTGTACTTTCAGACACTTAGATATGATAATTGTCAAACTAGTGTGCAATTTTTCAAAATAAGTATAATATGTTATTGTGAAGCGGCATTATGATTGTTATTTCATGTTATGGTGAGAAAGATGCAATGGAATTTTTAGAGACTATTTTTATTTCAATTTTGAGTGGATTGATCAAGTATTACGAAGATGGAACTTTTATTTCATTTTTTTCTGTTCAATACTCATTGAGCAATTTAATGCTTTTGATTTAACTTATTTCAAAAATACTTTGATAATTAGTTTTAGTACAAAATTAATTATTTTTAAACATAGCCGTCAAAAATACGAACATGTAACTGTATATTTTAAAATACTAAACAAATTACATTTAACAAAAATATTATTTTTTCTAAACACTTGTGCGTTTAGATGGTTGAAGAATAGCTACTGTTCCGGATTAGCATTATTCCAAGCTACTATCCGGCGTTTGGGTGTGTTTGGGTTAGCGAATAGTCACTATTCTTTGTTTGTCTTTTGTGAGATAGCTCACTATTATACTATTCGTACAAAATGTTGAAATAGCTACTATTTTAAAATTGAGAATAGCTCTATCCTTACTACTATTCTTGATTCATCCAAACGCATTAATTACATGTAACATGTCTAGTTCCTTGTAATGCATATAATTATAATTCTCGCAACACATCTGGTAATGGTACAAAAGTCACATGGATGGTCATCACACATCACTCATCACTGTATTTTCATATCATAATCATATAGGAATTGAAAATTGTAATTATATTAGTATTAAATCAAACAAAGAAATGTTAAAAAAGTAGCCAAGTGTTTGAAAAAATAAAGAACTTTTTTTGTTTAAAATAACTAATATGTTAAAAACAATTAATTAAGTGTTTTCAATGAACTAGCCTATTGTTAACTAAAAATATGTTGTACTTGCATGTGCATTCATAATATTTTTTTTTATTGGATACTAGACTCATCGAGGAATAAATACCCGGCATTTTTATTCATAACAAAAAAAAATATAAAATATTATTAATAACTGGCCTCTCAAAACATTTCCACCCATGCCCAACCAGCACCCCCAGGGGGCGGTTTACACCCCCACCCAACCCGCCCCCCAGTGGGGCGGTTTACCCCCCCCCCCCCCCAACCCGCACCCTGGAGGGGCGGTTTACTATATATATATATTTTTTTTTTAATTATGTATTTATTTAATACGATAGATTTATTTATGTATTTATTTATGTATTTGTTTATATTTTTAATACGATGGATTTTATGATTTGTGAATAGTTTAAAACATAAGTGAACAACATAATCAAATAACGTCTGATCAACATAAAATATAGAAACGAAAACAAAGTGAATAAAATCAGCAAATAACGTCTAATCAGCATAAAATATAGAAACGAAAATATAAAAATACTACTGTCAGGTCTAAAATATGAAATATAAAAAACTATCGACGAGGAGGATGACGACCGGACAATGACAGTCTGGGAGTCGCCCCGCACGCCCTCGGCGGCTGCGTGCGGGTCTTTTGTCACTGCACACGCCTCCTCCGTGGCTGTGGAGGATCCTCGTTATGAGTCAGATCCACATGCATGTCCTCCTCGTCATCAGAATAATCCACATGCATGTCCTCCTGCATTGTGCCCGTGGATCGTCGGTATGAATCGGGCAATGGATCATACTGAGTACCCTGTGATGGATCCGTCTCCCATGGATCGAACTCCCAGTCCCCAGTATATGTGCTCGGGGGCTGTGTCCCGAACGCAGCAGTCTCCCAAGCATCAGTGGGCTGCTGTGCCCCACTGCCACTAGCCTCGTGGTCGTGCTGCCTGGGGGGTGGCATCGATGGTGTGGCTCCGGTGACATCCTCTACACCGGTGGCAGTGAAGCCAAAGTCTGCCGCAGTGAAAGTGGGTTCAGCACACCACATAGGATTTCCATCCTGCAGTTATATAATGTTAGTTTTTCTTTATGAAAATAATTAAAATTTAATTTATACAGAGACGAACCAGCTTATCTCGCCAAGCTGCATCGGCACATTAAATTTATTGTAGTAGGCGTGCCATTTTTTTTTGTCGAGCACCCAATCGTAGAACGCCCAATCCGGGTTGTCTTCTGCAACATTTGAGTTGAAGTTGTTAAGAACACACTTTGTAAAACAAAATTGACGTGTATGGTAAAATAATTTAACTTATAATACCTTTGGGGGTGGTGGTAGGTCATCGTCGTATACGAATTCCCGTTCTTGATTTGGCTGGTTCAGCGCTGGTGAGTCTTTCTTGATCTCACGCCAGTTGATGTTCTCACCAGCGTCGTGCAACATGCCAATGAGGCATCCATCGAACTGGGAAACCTCGACGATCGGAGCAGTGTGATGCAGCATAGTACACCCGAACGCCCGAAAACTTTTTTTCGCCATGCACACCAAGCTGTGTGCAACTCCTCGGATCCCCGTTAGTACCTGTTCATAACGATTAATTAGAAAATAAGTTGTATGGAAAAAACTAATACTATAAGTAATCTTTATTACTTACCGCTCGAGTACTGGTCGGGCCCCATGGCAAATGGGTCTTACTCTTGTCACCCATCATTCTCCGCCGAAGAGAATCACCGTAGTCGCCCTGTAAGTACACCGAATTCATGCACCACCGCTGGTACCAGACCATATATCGCAATGCCCATGGTCCCGCTCCCAAACTGACGTCTACCGGGTCAGGCGGGACCCACAAGTGGTTCTCAGGCGTGCAGGCAATCCTATAGTGGGCTAAATGGCGGCCGCTCCAATCCACCTCTGGCTTCTTATGGAAGGTACTGCATTATAAGTTAGTTAGATACAATTTGTAAAATAATATCAATATTTGGGTGTGTATTACTTACTTGTGCAACTTCTCCGTCTCATCTAGAGGTGCTATCGGGTCGGGTCGGGTCCGGATACTATTATATTTGGACCCGTACCCTAAAAGTGTTCGGGTCCAAATTTCAAACCATACACTTATTTGTTTCAAATCGGGTCGGGTCCGGATCCGGATACCTATCTACCCGTAGATATTTCGGGTCCAGTCTTTCAGTTCCGGGTAGATAGATACCCATAACTTGTTTGTAAATTATCGGGTCCGGTCTGGATCCAGAGCGGTTCCGGATCCGGAGAGGGTATATATCACAACTCATAAGTATTTGAGAAATCATTTACATTTAAATATAATTATAATTTCTTAAACATCTTAGTATCTTACATAATAAATCATGAGTGAGCCTATGGTACTATGCATAGCACATATGGGTCCGTGCTACGGCTCAATATCTTCTTTTTCAAAGTTCTAACGGTCGATCCGAACCGTTCAACATATTTTCCATATGAATATGTACTTGCTGACCAAATTTTACATTTTTTAGAATTTTTTTACTATTTTTTAGATAGGTATAAAATCACTTGATCTGAAAATTCTTGACCATCCAAAAACAGTGATTTTCTGCCTACCTAAAAAATTAGTAAAAAAATTCTAAAAAATGTAAAATTTGGTCGGCAGGTACATATTCATATGGAAAATATGTTGAACGGTTCGGATCGACCGTTAGAATTTTGAAAACAAAGATATTGAACCGTAGCACGGACCCATCCGTGCTATGCATAGTACCATAGGCTCACTCATAAATCATTATAATATAAATTAAAAGGTTGTAAAATAAAAATTATACTATTGTTCTTGTTCATAAATAATATAAAAATTATACTATTGTTCTTGAAATTAAAATATTGAAGAAGAGATATAATTTTTAGAAAGTAAAATATTGGTTGACAAAAGATCAAGAAGGATATATAACATATTTTTTTATTTTAATGAGATTTATTACAAATAACATATCAAGCAATAAATTTCCATAATTATGGGGAGAATATAAGGCAAAGTATATATGCAATAAATTTCCAACACAATAAATGTTATAGAAAAAATTAATATGCAAACGAGATTATTGGAGTGGTGTGACATTTGTTGATCAGATATTAAATTAATATGCAAAACTAATATGTGTTTTATCGGGTATTTATACAGGTATCGGGTCGGGTTCGGTTATGGGTCGGATAATAAAATCAAACCCATATCCTACCCATTACAACATCGGTTCCGGTTCGGATCTGGATCGGATATTAAATTATTAAATTTGTAACCGTACCCATAATGTAGCCGGTTATATTTTTTAAACCATACCCTACCCAAATAAACTGGATCCGGGTCGGTTCTGGTTCGGATCCAGTTCGGTTCCGAATCGGTTCCGGATAATCAGGTAAAAGTAGCACCTCTAGTCTCATCCTCACCAAGTATCGGGTCATCTGGAATGAAGGCATCGAAGCCAAACTGACGAGGAACCCGATTAGGATAGTGATACTCAACTATCCAGTAACAAACGACCGGACCCCGATATAAACCGAGATCCCTCTGTTCCACCGTCAAGCGACAGAATATCCTAGCCCGGTACCACGGCCGATACGGGAACCACTCGATGTTTGCCTGGTGCAACAGTTGGAGCTGATTTCGGACGTACGAGATACCCGCCGTCCCTCCCCTCAGCGTGTTAAAATAGCGGAGGCGGCTACCCCATATGGCGCCGTATGGAGGGCTTTTCTCGATGTCGGAGCCCCTTTGCCACTTCACATTAGATGGAATTTCGGGTCGGCAGACCGGTAGGTGCGACCAGGACCATTGCTGTAGTAGAAGGAGTGGCCCATTGAACTGCTGGCTGCCTCTCTGAAATTGTAGATGTGTATTTGTTATTATCAAATAAATAAAAACGTAAATAACATTAATTGGAGAAGACTTACCAGACAAGCGTGACACAGTCCTCTGTACAAACATGCAAGCACGGCTCCACCCTAGTTCCACTGCGATTGCTTATCGAGTAGCTCCAGCTGCTGGAGGAACATAATCGGAACCGAGTCGCCACTAGAATCGACAAACATCGTGGTACCACATAAGTCAAGCACGAATGCCCTAACATACCTACAGTTTCAAGAGAAAGTAAATAACTGTTTATTTTTTTCAAAAATATTTTTAATGTAATGTAATGGACTTAGAAATTACCTCTTGACATGCTCCACGTCAGACGTGAATGGGGTAATGGCAATTTCGACGGCATATTGGCGGAGAGCCTTAATACTGATGCAGTACTGGGAGAACTTCTCATCATCGTCCTCATTCTTCCGTTTTAGCTTCTTTGCCACCCCCTCCACATGCACACCCAACAGCTCTGGGATCAACGTCTGGAGTGTCTGATGATCCGAGACACCCCCTACCAGATCACCATCGATCCGCAGACCCCATAAGGCACTCACGTCCTGTAGGGTCACTGTCATCTCCCCCACCGGGAGATGGAATGAATGGGTCTCAAGTAGCCATCTCTCCACGAGACCGCACATGAGTGCCTAGTCAATCCGCCGTGGTTGTTTCATTGTGGCTAGCTGGTATAACCGAGATTAATGAGGTACCGATCCATCAGTGGATTTGCAACATACGGTACCTCCGGCGAGCGGTGCCGCACCGTCAACATGGACTCATCCTGCATTTATCAATGTTTTAGACCAGTGGAACTGAATAACTATTTGTTGTTTGAAACGTACCTCTATCGATGCAAGTGAGACACGGTGAATCCTGTGAGGGACCCACAGGAGAGGACTGAACGTATCTGCACGATGTGGTGCGCCATCCCATGGATCGACACCCTCCGCAGTGGGATCGGCGTGAGCTGGTGATGGCTCCGACGTATCTCGTGGTCGCTCACGTCGATGTCTAGTCATGCTGCATTTAAAAATATAAAGTTTAAAAATTATAACATCAATTTCTAACAATTCTATTTAAAAATTCCTATGATATTGTACAACTTAATTCCACTCAATTAAATTTCAACTCTGTTATTTTCTCAAATTTCCATCTAATTTTTAAAACCTAATTTCAATCATAACCAATTTCTATTCACAATCAAAAAAATTATAACAATTCCAATATAACAATTTCTAACAATTCCAATCAAATAATTTCTAACAATTCCAATCAACTAATTTCTAACAATTTCAATCAACTAATTTCTAACAATTTCAATCAAATAATGGCGTAACAATTCCAATCAAATAATTTCTAACAATTCCAATCAACTAATTTCTAACAATTCCAATCAACTAATTTCTAACAATTTCAATCAAATAATGGCGTAACAATTCCAATCAAATAATTTCTAACAATTTCAATCAAATAATTTCTAACAATTCCAATCAAATAATTTCTAACAATTCCAATCAAATAATTTCTAACAATTCTAATTTCTAACATTTCTAATTTAATAATTTCTAACAATTCCTAACAATTTGTAAAAATTTCTACCATTTTTCAAACATTTCTAACTATTTCTAACAACCCTAAACAATTCCAATCAATTTCTACTAAATTCAATAACAATAATTTCAAGCAAATCCCGCAATTTCTAACAATTTCAAGCAAATCCCGCAATTTCTAACAATTTCATATAAATCCCGCAATTTCGAATAATTTATACAAAATTCCAAACAATTTATAAAAATCTAAATAATTTATAAACAAGTTAAAGAAATAATTTCATACCCGAAAATGAATTCGGAGCGACGGCGCGGCGGTGACGGGACGAAAAAATGAAAATGAAATGGAGAGAGAGAGGGAGAGAGAGGGTGGCGGGTAGAGAGAGGGAGAGGGCGGTAGAGAGAGAGAGAGGGGTCGGAAACGGTTGAGAGGTGTGAAATGTCGCGTTCGGGACAAAAAAACGACGTTTTTGGGCCAAAACCGGCGGGTTGGGGGTGGTTTCGGGTGGGGGGGCTGTGGGGGGGCGGGTATGGTTTGGTTTGGGGAGGGAGGGAGGGTATTTAAAAAAAAAAAAATTAAGACTAAACCGCCCCGTGGGGGGCGGGTTGGGGGGGGGGGGGGGGGGGGGGTAAACTGCCCCACGGGGGGGCGGGTTGGGCGTGGATGCAAAAAATTCGGGAGTCGGGGTTATTAATAATATTTTATATTTTTTTTTGGTTATGAATAAAAATGCCGGAATAAATACTAAACCGGACACTTAGAGGTGAACTCAACAAATTTTCCAATAAATAATTATTTGTTTCATCTCATACATATTCAGCATAGTTATCATAATACAGCGACCAAAAAAAACATATAGTACAATTAATGCACAACATGTAAAGCAGTAAAGAAGTAATATATATATGTAGTAGGAGGACATGATAGTTATCAATTTTGTTATAATAAATGGCTATTTTATTACTTTAAACTATATATTTTTTATTAAGTGTGCATCTTTATCAGTAGTGTCTTTTAATTATTCGTTTTAAATATATATCAGAGTCGTGTTAATTTGTCAATTATCCAGTTTGTATTTATATTTGTTAACTTGCGAATTTAATTTAAAATTTTGACATTCATCAAATATTCATATCGCATCTATATTCGTTCAATAAATACAGAGATGCATATAATTTCAACACAATCCGTCTGTTTACAGGGGGCGGACCCAGTGTATTCTAGGGGAGGCAGCGCCCCCCCCCCCCCTCCGAGATTTTGAGTTTTAGTGGAGATTTATTGGTTCCGGCTGGTTTTGCCCTCCTCTGGAAATTTTTTTGTCCGTCTCTGAATGTTTAATTGGTAATTCCGGTTAAATTTATAGTTAAAATTTAAAAAAAAAAAGTTCTTGAAATATGATTGGTAATTATAATTATAAGTCAGAATATCATAACTTACAAGTCAGGCCATTATAAAGTATAAGTTAAAGCATTATTTTTTATCAAATACCCAATTAGTTAATGGGTTTAAATCCAATTAGCTATTTAAATCCGGTTCAATATTTTTTTGCCCTCCTGTCTATTTATATCCTGGCAATGCGTCATAACAAAAAAACTTAGTAAAGCGCGCATCTCTTCAACTGTTTTTTATATATATATATATATGGCCTTTTGGTATACATCTAATTTGGGTTTCAAAACTAATATTTTAACTGGGGATTTGTCATTGTATTTTCAAGAAGTAATTCTTGCCTTTGCATAAATTGCATTATTATTAATTTATGATCACCATCCCTTGGCCCTCCCTGACATTTGTGACAATTGTGACAATTCCGAGTTCCTAATTCATAATCACCATCCCTTGGCCCTCCCTGACATTTGTGACAATTGTGACAATTCCGAGTTCCTAGTAACAAAAAGTGTAATCGTTTCAAGTTACGTGGAAAAGCATGATGTATGGAGAATGATCAAACCTATTCTCTATTTTATGATTAATCTTCCCTTCCAAGCAAATTATCAGGAAGCAGCACTGAGATTAAAAATAAAAAGAAAACTATGTAAATAACTTCTTTATGCTCACTGACCTTAAAAAAAAAAACCAAAAAACAAAGAAAAGAAAATGACCCTTTACAGCATCAGAATACACAAATCTAAGCCAGTTGAAAGAAGGTACAGGGAACTGACTAGTTGAAGTTTCCAGTGTACCTTCTACAGTTGCTTCCACACACACAAAAAAAATTGACAAAAAAAATGAAAGGAAACAATTGAAAGTGTGATTAGCCTAACAGGTGAAAAGATGTTTAGAGAATCTGAAAGAGATATGGGTATAGTAAAACATGACAAAAACATTGCTCCTGGAATAATTAGCACCAAATTGTGGGGGCCATTTTTGGAAGAGATAAGAACCTAAACACACCCCACTTCAACTAAGCCTATATACACACTGTAATTGACTCAAATTGTAAACTACACAATTAGCCAGTTTTAAATTTAGTTTTCTTTCCAATACAAGTTAATAGCAGAGATGTCAACTCACTTTCAACTAGAAACCCTTTTTAACTCATCACAAAACAAGATTAAAATTCCACTTCTCCCTCTCCTTTTTAAAGGAAATGGATACCAACTCCTAACACAAACTCCTGTCTCCTTCTCTCTCCCTCTATTCCTCTCTCAACTCTCTCTCTCTCTCTCTAGCAACTCACATAGCTCAAAATTGAAATTCAAGACATGGCACATGAAGAACACCTAGAGGTGTCATCAGTCAACAAGGAGTGCTCACAAGAAGATAAGGAACCTCTATCTAATTGGTTAAAACTCTCTCTGGCAAGTGGGTCCACCTCACCAGAGAATTCCTCCAACTGTTCAGATTCAAGGTCTAAACCATTACCAACAAAAGTTTTCTCTTGCAATTTTTGCATGAGAAAATTTTACAGCTCACAGGCGCTAGGGGGACACCAGAATGCACACAAAAGAGAAAGAGGTGCCGCAAAGAGGTCGTATTACCATGCACAACGGATGGTTATGGGGGGTTTACCTTTAGAAGCTCATGCCGCCTTTATGCAGTCGATAAGGGTCAAACAACCCCAGCAAATTTTGCAAAAGATTGATCAAGAGATCCAAATTGAAAATTTTGGTGAAACAAATTTGAATTGGGTGCCCTTTGGTTTGGAGCAGAGAGAAGGTTCGACGTGGCCAGGAAGCTTTCGGGTGAGTATGCAAGAGACACCTGATAGATCTGCTGACACTAGTAAAATTGATCTGAGTCTCAGGCTGTGATCGAGTTGTGTAGTGTATTTTTATGCTGATAGATCTGCTGACACTGTATATTTTTATGCTGCCAATTAATTTATAATTATTTTTCATAAAGCAATTTTGCACCCCTTGTTTTGAGAGAGAAAACTAGCCTATAGTAAATCAAATTGTTTAGTTAACCAGGTAACTGCTTGATGCATCTTGTAACAAGCAGAGACTAATTTCAAGTTTAAGTGTGCTACCAATCACACTATAATTTTCAATTTAATACAAAGCTATGCACCCAATTGAATCTTTACATACGTTCAAAGGTGCTAGCAAACATACTATACTTTTTTAGACTAGTTCTATTCTGCATATTTGTAATTAGTTAAGATACCCAGTTAGTTTTATAGAATCAATCAGGTATAGGATGAGCTTCAATACGAACACGTACCTAATCTCCATTTTCATTCAGTCAAATGTTTCTAGTTAGCAAGCGATCACTTGGCAACAAATCCAGACCAAATAGTAAAATATAGCCTAGTTATCATACAGCGATCTTCTCAATGTATCCATAAAAAAGGAACGAAGCCCAGAAAAAAAGTTGAAAGAAGGAACAAAGCCCACAAAAAAAAGGTAAAAGAAGGAACAAAGCCCAGAAAATATCATAGCCAGAAATAGCCTACTTATCATACAGCCATCTTCTAAATATATCCATTAAAAAGGAAAAAAGATATGCTTCACTGCTAGCTCTCTTTAGGTTAGGTCTACCTGAATAGACAAAAAAACAGCCCTCCCTAGTCTTCCTTTGAGCATGCAAAAAATCACACTATCCTCTGGTAGCATCTCCTAGAACAATTTCACAATTGTCCGTCCAATTCATCAAAGAAATGACTTGGGATCTCTTGGTGAGGGAGCAGTGTAGATACACACTTGAACTGTTTCAAAGAATTATATTACCATTATCAGACTCACAATATTCCAATCAAGACTGTAAATGAAAATTCCTTGTCAAATCCTGCCAAAACCTCAAAAATCCTCTTACTCTTCATATACCGCAAAAACTACCATCTTATTGAACTAATACCTTAAGCATTATGTCAATTTCCATATCTCATAGGGGTTTAGAGGACATTTTTATTCCCAAGAAAAAGTAGAAAATGTTGCCAGTAGCATTTTTAAAAAATTGGGAGACTAAAATTTATCACTCTGCACAACAATTGATCCAGATAGAAATGAAGGAAATGGTTTGTTTTGATACTTTCCGGAGTCAACACTGACACCAAATATTATAAAAACAAAGCATACCCTATGTTGCTTGTATTTCTCTCTAATAGCACTCAAGGAAGGACATCTCTTATTCAATTGCAGCTCATGTAATGCATATATGCATTCCTTCAATTCTCTTGCCTTGTACCCAGTACTGGTCTCCAGCTTTTTATTCTGATAATTTCACAGAAAACATAATTAGTTTACTTTATCTAAAAGTTCACAACACCTTTACTTCCCTGAAATATATTTTCTGAAACAAACAGAAATTTCATCAGAAATGTGAGAACGAAAGAAAGAAAAAAAAAATTACCCAAGGATGGTTCGATGGATCAATGGTGAACCTAGACAAGTAAACAGCTGAAGCAGCAACAACTGAAGGTAAAAACTTGATACAACCATAATCAATGAGACTCAATTCAGCTAGGTAATATGCCAAGAATTCCAATGCCAGATCCAAACCCTACAAAATTAAAAATAGATGTTAGTTTTAAGGCGTATCAATATCAGTTTATGAGAAACCAAATTGGACAAGACAAAACTACCTTGCTGTCATCCTGACCAGCCTTTATGAACCTCCGAAGGAAAGTCTTGATAGTAGGGTTTCCCATTTCAAAATTCAGAAACTTCAACACATCACTCTCCATTTTCACAAGCTGAATGCAAAGAAACAACTGTAAAAACCTATCCGTGTTTTTTTTTTAAATTGCTTAAAAAGAGGGATTAAGAAAAATATGCTAACCTCTTGCTTATCATAGGTATTGTCAGTGATATAACAGAAATCCTCAACGTGGGGTGGAACTATTTCTTCATATTTCCTATATAAAATAAGCCAAAAGAAAGCCCCATCAGTAAGACACAAGTCAACGGAAAGATACTATCAGAGTTATAAAATAACACCATACTTTTTATCACATTGGTGCAATTCCAAACAGTTTATCTGTTTATGAACATACAACTCATAGACCAAGAGGAGGCCAACCAAAAATAACCAAATCACCACAGCTTACCAACCACAGCTAGCAATTTGAATTAATTAACCTTGGAAGCAGAAGTTATATACATTAGTTAAGCGTGACTTCTAGTTCTGTTTCTTTTTTTTTTGTCTCAGCCAGTTTCCATCCCAGCAATGAAATACAAATGAAACAAAATAGTCAATATCTCCAAAACCGTATTCAACCAAACAAATAACCGAACAAGACTACTAAATCACTAGCAGTCTGACTTAAGGAAATAAAACAAACTAATTTCACACTTACGATGCAATAAGCATTGAAGAGACACCAAGGAGCTGAAGCCTTTGTCTGCTAATAGAATTGTAAGAGAGGAACCGGTCAATGTATGAAATTGTCAGGTACAGGGTATCTGATACAAGCTTGTACTCTTCAGATACTTCAACCAACCAATCAACCAAGACTCCCCTCATATTTGCTGTCACATCTACTTGAATTGTTTCAATGTAGTTTGATAATGGCCTCCTCTTTGGCTCCACCTGCATGAAAAAAAATAGGAAATTTATTTAAGATCAGAAATGTTTCAGTATTTGGTTGAAATTGTTCCAGTGTCTTCAACCCAGAACAGAAATGAAGTTTGCTCACAACTGGCGATACAAAAAAGGTCAAAGTTATTGGAGAATAATGATTTTTTAAGTTGGAAAAATTTCAATACAAAATTGCCATTTATCCTTCTGATTATTTTTCCAATTTTTATGAGTAACATTTAACCTTCTGATTAAACTGTAATCAGAAAAAATGGAAACAGACTAAGAAGTTGCATTTCATGGGAACTGCTAGAGAACCAATGGTTTATTGTAGAAAAGTGACAGGATGCACTTACAATAGAAAGTCCTTATTTCAGTAACCAGAAACTAAACAGAAATGAAATCTAATTGGAGAAATAAGCTGAATCAGGAACCAAGACCTGTATTCTATATTTTATAGTTCCCTTAGTTAACGATTAAACCTTAAAATTAAGCAGTGTACCTCCATTGATCGTAGATACTGGTATATATCTGAAGCATACGGCGCAACCATCTGTGGATCTTCAACCTCGCTTTCTGCATCAGCGGTGTCAGTGGTAGAAACACAGGTCTTCTCGATCTCCTTGGAAGAACACTTCTCGAGCTCCAAGCCTTGCTCTTTCTTCTCAGATCTGCTCTTTTTAAGCTTCGACTGAACAGCGCCAGACCTTGAAGTCACGGCGTTGGATAGACTGGGCAACTCGCCGAGCGCGACTCGCTTCTTCTTCATTGGAGGTTGAGAGATCGAGGCGTCCGAGACTGAGGCGCGCTTGGCTGCAGCGCGAGTGAAGCGAGGAGGGATGTTCTCTTTATCAGCCATGGCTACTTCCCTCGGAGGTGGAACCTTAGTTGGGGTTAGGGTTTAAGAGAAAGTGGAGAGGGAATAAGCGAAAGAAATCTGCGAGGAAGGGATTGGTTTTGTAGACATTGAGAGAGAGCGCCATTTTTTGGTAAATCCTGGGGAGAGAGGGAAATTATTTTCGAAAATTGAAAGAGAGACGAAATTCAAAAATTGGAGAGAACAAAAAAGGGTCGCGAAATGGTTTGGAATTTTGGATTGCAGCCATTCAGTGCGAGCCCCAGGCGGGAACGAATTCATATCCAACGTGGTACCGGAGCGTGTAGAATGATATCTGAATCGTGTGTTTTATCCTTTTACGAATCTCAAAGCAAACCGCTAAGTTATTTTGGCTCGGCATGGAGTATTCTACACAGTCCGGTGCCGTTGTGGATTCTCACTCGGCGGGAACTAATTGAGATCTTGTTTTTGGAGGTAATTTCACCAATGCCCTCGAGAAATGAATTCATATCCAGTGCATTTTCAGGGAATCTTTTACAATTAGTGGATCTGGACCGTTTGTTTTAGCTTGGCACGAATCTCAAAGCACAATAAACTGGCCCCTATTCCCCCCGAATCTCAAACCGTAAGGTGAGGCCCATCCTCTACGGTACCTGGGAGGATATTGATCCATTTCTCGGATGGTAATTAGTGACTTTAACTGGACGGGCTACGAACCCATGATAGTTTTACACTTTTTTGCATCATAATTCAAAAGTGATATCGCAAAAGTGAAGTGTAGTTAAGCATCTTGGTAATTTCATTCGTACTTCGTTCAAATTTTAAGAGGCAATTTTTTTTGCAGCTTTAAAATTGTATGACATAATAACAGTGACAATTTCGCAAGTAGAAATATTTTTTTAAAGAAATTGTTTTTAAAACGCAGTGTTCAGTGTTGACAAAAATATTAATTATTATTCACTTGTGTGTCTCAGTTAGTTTTTGAGATATGTGAAAAAAAAATATTCTCAATTTATAAATCCTAAAAGCAATCAAAATTAATAGCACGAGTATAGTGATTTTGAAGTTAACTTTAAATTAATTTCATTTTTTTCTATTTTATTTTTTTGTCTTTTTAGTTAACTTTAAATCAAAATTAACTTGCTTACCCAATATGATAAATGATAAATACGTCCCTTTTATTTTATTTTTCAAGTAACTAAACTATAAAATGCACTGTCGTGTTGGCTAAGATTCGGATACAACCGTCAACCGTGTCGTTTAACAAAGGTGTATCTTTAGAGAATTTTAAAGTTCATAAAATGATTGAACAATGACGAGAGATATAATTGCATTTTTTGAAGCCCGCTCCCGAAATTCAAAGAAAGATATAAGCAACTAAATTAACTACATTGTGCATACATAAATCGATAGAAACAATCATACTGACACACATTGCCGCGAATAAGAAGTGCAAAAATCCTGGTGGCAATGTTTTGAATTACTTTAGTATACTAAATTAATTTGAAACTTTAAAATTTTAAAATTTTCACATGTAGACGCATCACTCATAAAGTAGAAGAATTTTAACAGTTTGAATTCATCGTTCACAGTTAATCCGATAGATTTTAGAGTTAAGAGTACAAAGAATCTTTGTACTCTTAGAAACACCTTAGTTCTACTCTAAAACCCGAATAGGCCTTTAGAGGTATTGTAATTTTGAGCTAAATTTCAGGTGGTTTCTTGTTCCTTTGTGCCTGACTGCTTTCTTATTTTCTT
This sequence comes from Carex arenaria, assembly GCA_964058825.1. NCBI lineage: Eukaryota > Viridiplantae > Streptophyta > Magnoliopsida > Poales > Cyperaceae > Carex > Carex arenaria. The sequence goes on from CAXKVW010000324.1 coordinate 121,504, forward strand.
CTTTATTTTGTATATGGCTGGAATGGGCCGTAGACTAATTGTTATCTAGGTTATTTGACTAATCGGTTGGTCAACATAGAAACATTGTAACACAAAACCTCATAGTTTATTCAAAGAACAAAAAGTTTTACAATGACAGGTGCAACTAACATGCAGGTACCACCTTTTGTTTTAAAGGTATAGTTACGCCTGCGGTACAGCAAGCCAGCAATGTACTCCATCAACAAAAGTTCGCCTTCATTAATAGCCTTTTTTCACCTAATTGTTAGGTAAACAAGCACAAAGTGAACTTCTTATTACACCCAATAACTAATTGATAGAAAGCAACATGTAAATTAATCCAACATAACAACCCAACCCCTCCACATGAAAATCTTTATTCTGCCCTATTCCCACTTCTGGAAGATAATTCAAGACTACCCTCCTCCGAACTATTTACAAAACTCTCCCTGTTCGAAAAACCACACATTTGCTGCTAGTTTGGGTGAGGGGCCCGGGCATATACTTTCTGAAATGGCTCCCTAGACAAGGGTAAACACTGGAATGAGGCGTGCAGGGTGAGGGAAGAGAACAGGATGGGGATTTAAACACTTTCATAACTCTGGTTTTGAGAACTGGGTCCCACTCCACTGGATATTGTCATAAGCTGCATCAGCTCAAGTCTGTATTCCAAACCTCTTACATAGTGGCCCAATAGCATACACCTATAGATGAAATAAGATCAACATAAACATGATATTATTGAAAAGGACAAAAGGATAAAGTAGCCTCGCATGGATATGAATCAATGTGTCAAATATTGAAATATAAATACATTCAACTGAAAGCAAGTCAAAAATCTGTGCTGTCATGGTGAATTATACGGAAACATGCTTTACATAATTAGATTTCAAACTTTTCAACTTTTACAAATCAATTCCCTATTTAAAAAGTAGTTGGGGCAGACACTTCCGTGGTTATGATTTAACATGCCTTAGGAGACCTTATATCTGCTGAAGCAAATCGGATTATGTTTGCAATTTTAGTCTGAAACAAATAGAGCGACTTGATTTGGACCAAAAGAGAAGCTCGGTGGTGGTGCCAGGATAAAAGGAGCAGGCCAAATTAAAAAAGAGTTGGCCCATGGTGAATTAACAGGGAATTTCTTTGTTGCCACTCTTGCTTATTAATTAAATAAAAAGGGTAAATCTCATTGCATTTTCTCTTTGTAGAATAAAGAAGGTCAACGATAACTATTCCAAGTTACCCTGAGTTTCTTCTAATGGAAGATCAGTTCAGAATAAGGAGAATAAGTTTGATCCCCTAATCAAGCCCCCTCCCCCCCTCGATAATGAAAATCAAGCAGAAACAAAAAAAGAACAGCATCAGCAAATACCTAAAGCATAATATAATTAAATACTTTACCAGAATAATAGCCGAGCGAGATAATCTCTAGGGACAGAAATAAGAGGTTGGAATTGGAGTGCAGTATTTTCCACAATCTCTGCAAAATCATCTTTCCGGACATCTAAGGTCTGATCTTTAGTCTTCTCAGGAGGAGGTGCCCGCATCTTTGGGGATAAAGTTGCAAGTAAACCATGCGCCACTGAGTGAATTGCCTCTTCTACCCCTGGGCATGTTGGTTCTGACAGCTCTGCTACCTACTCAAAACAAAAATAATATTGTAATAAATTAAAATAAAAGATTGTTCTTCCATTCTTAGATATATCTCAGATTTATTCATGTTAACAAATTACAGAATCCCTTCAATATTTCAAACTATAAGGAAAGGAAAAAATTCAAGGCTATCGAGTATCTAAAGGAACGAGAAGATTTAATAGGAAAACAAAAAAAACAAAGGCAACACTTAAACAACGCCAAAAAGACAGAACACCTTTTCAGGTTTTAGGGATCGTAGGTAGTCTAGCAAGTCATTCTTCTCCTCTCCTACAAACTGTTGCATCTGTAGTGCTGAATTCTTTCTCTTCAAATTATGCAATTCCTACAATTCAAAATAGATAAGATAATTAATGTGGTAGCGACACACGTTGTATGTATTTGTAACATGTATTTTGTTAATGTAGAAATCTCAACTTATGTAAAGCAATCCGTCAAGGTCTCCAGTACTAGTACGACACTATATAGGATCAGAATAGATTACCTTATTTTATGAGAAAGACGCATACAGTGCATTTACCTGCCAGAAGTGCATATGATTTTAACAAAGCTATTCTTATTTTTGTTTTATTGCTCTACTATTTTGGCAATGAGGGAAAATCAACTGCTTGAGAATCGAGTGCTCCATATCAAGAGTATCAGTGCAGTCATTGTCAGATGATCTTACCATACTAATAGTGCATTTGGCAAGTAAAATACCCATTAACAATCTACTACCAGTGCTATGACAGTCCAGGTTTCACAAGAAAATTTCTAACTTAACATTATTGATCATGTAAATTTTGTAGCTTTGGGATTAAAATTTTTTACTTTTTTCATGGAATTTATACGAGATTGCATCTGAATAATATAATCTCTAGCTTCCGAGCTCATCTCTCCAAGCCCTTCTATGCCTATATCTTGATCTATACTCTCTTCATTTTTCTTCTCAAAATCTGATTCAACCTTTCTACAAACTTCTTCTGATGACCTAATTTGGGCGCTTTCAGTGGAGAGCATTTTATCGCCGGTATCTTTCTTTGGATCATCAGACTCCTCTTCTGAAAAATCCAGGTTCCGTTCAAAAGATAGCCTGTATTCAGCATTTCTAAGGGTATACCTGGAAAAATACAAATAAAACATAAGATGAGTATCATTTGTTAAATAAAAAGATTTGACGAATTTTAAAAGCCTCTCCATTAGAAGGCAGTTTTAGAAATCAATTTTCTTTTCATTAATTGCAAACAAGTGCCCCTTAAATAAGAAATAAACAATTTTCCATGTTAATTTGGGTCTTGCGACATTTTGCGTTGCCGCTTCAAAAATCTAAGCAACTATACGAGAATATAATCAAACAAATATTTAAAAGCATCATATGATAATTCTCTTAATTTTGCTATTTAAAATCATAAATGATCAATCTCTTCTAGACAAGTTGATTTTTGTCATCTTATCACAAAAATCCTCTTAGAGATGTGTAAACTCACGGTGTTAAAAACAACCTCAAGGTAAATATCTAACTGAATTTTTCCAATAAAGTTGAAACTAATTTTCAAATAATAAATTTGCAGGCTCTTTTGCAAGTTTGCAAGAAATCAAATTCTAATGTCATACCCGGTCTTCATAGAGGAGACAAGAAGCTTGAAAAGCGGATCCCACAAGGCCTCAACTACTACGTGAAACTGATCTGATGGGAGCAGACCCAACATACTAGAAATGGTTCTTTTCATAGCATCAACAGTCTCGGCTGGTACGTCCTTCTGTATGATACTCACGTCAAGCGGTTCTATGTCTTGTATCAAGTTCGATAGGACTGATTTCTACAAAAATTGGAAATGCTCACTGTCAGAATATCCCAATTTCAAAGGATACATTACAAAATCAAGAAAGTGTAAAGTGTAATTTCAAAGAACAAAGTACAGGCAGTATATACTTGTATGGAAAGGTCTAAGAATACATAGACTCCCAATTTAAAAATTATGTGCAGGTTAAACTTATTGTAGCACTGCTTATATTTTACTCTAATTTGTCACAAAAATGTCTTCTTCAACAAGTTAAATAAAAAAAAAAGAAAATACCATAAAGACCACATAAAGCATGTTGTTCTTTTTGTATCACATTTGAGTCGAGTGGTTCTCTATCTTGTACTTTGTTCTCTATCATGTATCTGAAGCAAGCTTTTAAAAAAACATAATTAAACCGCTTAAACAGTTTTTGGATCCCCTGACGTTAAAATGCACCAAAATAGATCCGGCTGTTTGAAAGCCATTAAATGGAATTTAAACCGTTAAATGACACCCCATTGTTAAATGCCGCTAAAATCCTTTAAAAGCTTGATTTGACATTATGAGGACTTTTCTGAACACTGCAACAGAAAGTTCCGATATGTTTCGATCGATTCTCACAAAAACACATTGTATATATTTAGCTACAACCAATATTTGATTACTCACAAACACCTAGTAAATGACTCACTCTAACTGAGTTTAACAAACTCAAGTTGACTCAGAGACATAAAGGATATAGAGAAATTATATCTTTTCAATACATCTTTATACCTGGAATCAGAGGCGAAACCAGTGAAGCTTCAGTGGGATCAATTTGAATTTTCACAAAAAGCCTTGTAATTTTAGGAATTTTCAATCTGTTTCATAAATATTTTTAAATTCTCTTAATTGACACCACCAACTAAACTTCTCTTTGCAACTGCCTAGAATCAGTGAAAATCGAGCTACTTTTGCCTATAATCAGTCAAACCTGATCCCCGAGGACGATAAAAAGCAAAGCTTAGAACAGGCGTTTCAAGTGAAAATTAGCTGAGGCGCGTTGTCTTAAAATCATCACTCTGGAATAGTGACACGGAGTTGAAACAGAATTCAAGTTCAGGTCAATTGCATCGGGAGAAAGAAAGGACAAAAAATTAACTAATCTGCCAAAACCTTCAATTGAATTGCATGAACTAATTCGGCTAAAATAAGAGTACCTTGTTGAAGCTACTGTACTTCTCCTTTGCATCAAGACCACCATCGAAAGGAGAAGACGAGGAAGACGAAAAGGAAGAAGAGGAAGAGGAAGAGGAAGAGACAACCACTAGAGAATGGTGCGATCTTTTGTTGGATGTGATAGAAGGAAGACAAGTCCCGAAGCGAGCAGGGAGAGAGGGGAGTTGTACAGCGGAGGTGCGTCCGCGTAGGAGCAGATCCAGAGGGGTGAACCCCGCAACGACGATCGGCATGCCCAAGTCGCACGCTTCTCTTCTCTCGCTCGCTCCGCCTTCTTTTCTTCTCCTCTCCCCTCTCTCTACTTATCTCCGATTTCTTGACCGCATTCAGTTTCCCATTTCACTTGTTTGTCGTGAGGAGGCTGTTAGTTGCGCTCGGTGCACCGCCATACCGTGTGTGTTTCACTGTTTTGCCTTTTCAGCTAAAATAATTTTTCAAGAAATTATTTCAAATTAGATCCACATGGATCTGTTTGGTATTTAACTATTTACAAATCATTCGATAAAATCTAAAATTTATAATTCGAATATGGTGCAGATATAATTTAAAAATTGTTCATTGTTTTATAATACAAATACTGTATCAAAAAATTGATATTTATGTAGGTAATAATTTCGTAAATTTCATTAATAATAATATTTGATAGATAGCGTGTTGTATCTTGTATGTACAATCCGGTAAATTTACAAAAAATCTGAAGACGTTCTTAGAAAATTATACAAATAGAACATGAAATTTATAAGATTACACGAGTACAAAATCAGTACATCGCTTGCTTTCATCGTGATACGTATAGTGGTTGTTCATAAAATTTAAATAAATAATATATTCATTATTCAAAAAAATTAATAGATAAGTAAATATCTTGTAATAAAAACAAAAATGGATATTTGATGTTTTCTAACTACAAGTTTATGTTAACATTTTAAAAATTCCAAACTAAAGCAGTGTTTCTATATCAAATATGTTATCTTCTAAAATAATAGAGCAATTAGGATTCTAAGTAAATATGATTTCAAAAATTCTAAAACACGCTTATTACAAATTTCATATCAATTGTTCTTATTTCAATAACATATGTAAAACTGTATCTTCAATTGTTCAGTTACACTGAACAGTTCAAGCAAGAGAAATATAGAGAGATCGTACTACAGTTCAATCAAATGTCATTGAGAAGATTGCAACTAGTACTCCTTTTTGTAATATGGAGGGAGAGATGTCAGAGAACTTTCACAGAAAAACGAAGATCACTAGTGAATTTAGCTGACGAGGTACTACTGGAATATGTAAGTTGGTTCCAGGTACACTGAGAATACAACAGACGACACAGGAATGGAGGAGAATAATATCAATTACTTTATTTTAAAAAATTTCCTTTACTGCATTTTTTCTGTATTTTTTCTGTTTTCATTTACATTTTTTCAACACTTTAGTTTGTAACATTTGACACCTCTGGTGTCCCAATCAATGGAATTTAGAGGCTTGACCTCTACATTTCTCTCAAAAAAAAAAAACTGTATCTTTAGTTTTTGAGCCTTTACTAAAAAAGTTAAACGATGTATTAATTTTTAATTTTAAATTTAACAATTATGTAACACCAATTTAATATAAGGTAGAACAATACAAAATGCTTACAAACCTGAAATTCAAAAAATGTATTTCTAAATCTGTTTAAACTATGCGACCATAAGTTCAGCAACCTTGCATTAGAATCACTGCGGTCCACTAAGCTCCAGGAGTAACAAAGAAATCACAGGTGGCCAGGGGGGCGTTCGGTCTACGGAGCAGAGGAGACGGTCAAAAAATCCAGCTAGGAGGCTCGTTGACGTCCACGTCGACAAATTTTCTTCGTGCAGCCCGGGCCCTGGGATTTATATGAACGGTCAGAAGCAGGGGGCGTACCCAGAGTATTACACGGGTCAGCTGTCTTTCTGAATTTTGAATTTTTGTCGAGATTTATTAGTTTTGATTGGCTTTGATTCTTCTAGAATTTTTTTTGCTTCTTTCTTTTTGAATGTTTAATTGATAATTCGAATTAAATTTATAGTTAAAATTAAAATAAATTTCTTGAAATATGATTGGTAATTATAATTATAAGTCAGAATATCATAAATTACAAGTCAGAGCATTATAAAGTATAAGTTAAAGTATTATTTTTTATCAAATACCTAATTAGTTAATGGGTTTAAATCCAATTAGCTATTTAAACCCGATTCGATATTTTTTTGCCCTCTTCTGACGAAAACTCTGGATTCGCCCTTGACTCAGAAGTCAAGATCACAACCATCTGTTTTTGTTTTTCATTTTTCTCTTTATTTAATTTGGGGTTTCTACAAGTACAAGAAGCATTTTACGTAGATACATAATATTTTATCAAAAGTACCTATTTTGGAAAAAATGGCATGACGGAGCCGGTTCTGTCATGAAACAATACGGTACGTGTAACTTTTCTGTGCCGTGACTATTTTTTGAAAATTTGGCAAGGCACGTTACGCTAAAAATTCGATCACGGCACTGCACGTGGTCACGCGAGTTATGTGTAATTAGGACCGTTAAGTCTTGATCAAATAGTGAATATTGAATAAACTAATCTAAATTATGAAAAAAATAGTTAGATGTGAGAAACGTGACTAGTTACGTTTGGACACGGCACGTGTGACTTTTCTGTCATGGAACAGTACGGCACGTGTGACTTTTCTGTGCCGTGACTATTTTTTGAAAATTTGACAAGGCACGTTACGCTAAAAATTCGATCACGGCACTGCACGTGGTCACGCGAGTTATGTGTAATTAGGACCGTTAAGTCTTGATCAAATAATAAATCTTGAATAAACTAATCTAAATTATGAAAAAATAGTTAAATGTAAGAAACATGACTAGTTATGTTTGGACATGGCACGGGAGTCACGGCGTGACTTGCGTGCCGTGATCACCCCTCAATATTTTAGACACGGCACGGCACGACACGTGTAAGTTCATCTAGTCATGACACATGTAATGACTAATATTATGACGTGTTAGTCACGGAACGACACTTTTTTTTTCTACACTACTGTACCATTGTTACTCTCCCGAGTCAATTATTTGAAACAGAATACCTATCTAGTTTATTGATTTTTTATTTGTTGTCGGATATGGCCTGAATATTTTTCTCATGCGAGATCTGTTTGCTTTCTTTCTTTGTTTTTTTTCTTCAGATCGAAAATTTAATCTTATTAAAATGACCTCACTTTACACTATAGGCAACGTTAAAACAAGATATCCGTTGCTCTCCAATTCAAACTGTGAATTTAGAGAGCCTGAAACACCCTGAACCGCTCGTTCAATATAGGATGATAGAAATCACAACTCTTCTAAAACCGGAGAAATCGTAGATTTTGTAAAACTGGAGAGGATTAGGTATTCCACATTGCCACCAATTGGCCAGGCTGGCAGCGTCAGGTTCTTCATTTTCCTCCCGATACCGTCGCTGTTAAGTCATTTCTTTTGTCCCACTTTTCTATTATGACATAAAACAAATTAATTAAATACATGATGGGATGCACGTTTTAATATTTAAAAATAAAACGTCTAAGTTTAGAACAAGGATGTTGTCGTGTTGATATTTGATAGGGTCATATACCGACGGTCCATAACGAAAGTAGACCTCGGAATATGAATAGGCTCGGCCTCAGACTTCTGATCTAAGCCAGGCCAAAGTCATGAAGAAAGTCCAGGCCGAAACCGACCTTCAGAACACCGTGAACAGTCCCCAGGCTGAAAGCCGCTCAGACCGGGCTCCCATGCCGAGACCTGGCGAGATGAGCAGGGATCGGTCAAAGTCAGCCTGACAAGGCCCAGGAAAGGATACGTCCTAACAAGGCCCCGCTTGGTTCGGGCCCAGAAAGTCCTAATTTGGCCTCAGCTTACACTCACCGTAGCCCATAGTAAACACGGTGTTATTACCGCCCGTACGGACAACTAGGCCTATTTAAGGCATTGGGCTCCATTTATTGCTGTTGGACTCCGAACACACTTACTGAGATATGATAGGTTAGAGCTAAGTACCTCGCACATACACAACTCGTTCTTAGCACAGCACAGCACTCCACCCTTTTAATCTCGGCCCGCTGTCCCGAAGCGGGACGAGCCCAATAAGGAAGAAGTCCAGCAGTACGGTCCGTTCCTACCTGGATGGAGCGTATCAATATCAATATTCAATACGTCCAAACATTAATGCTGTTCAGAAATATATTTAAGGCTTAGGTAAAGGTAAGCCCTTTTGGTCATGTTTGGTTGTGGAGTAACTTTAATCCGAATTAAATTGCTTACTCCATGTTAAGGGGGAGTAGGTTAATCATGTTTGGTTGGGTCATGCAACTTAAGCAACGGATTAAGTTACTCTTGTTTGGTTGGAGGAAGCTACTTAAATCATGACTTAAATTTCTATTTCATTTTTATTTTTAATTAGATAACTTACTAAAATAAATTGTATAGTTAAAGCACAATAAACTGGTATGTAAGTACCCAATTCAACTCGTAGATCTTTTTTTTTTTTCATATAACTAATTCTAAATTTTTAATACTCTTTCAAAGAATTGAAAGAATTCAATTACTTATATTGTAACAGTGTTAGTATCATCAATTGCCTTGCCCTTTCTCAGAGACAATGTAAAGAAACTGTACAAATTATGGAAAGTTTTTATTGGTTTCCAAAACCATTAAATACATTCATAACAAACATAGTTCATCAGAAATCTAAATCAAGCATGTCATAAATTTAGTCGAGTTACATAAATTAAAGCACCATTACATAAATTTAGTCGAAGTCCCACTACAAAACATGAAGTGTCATTAAAGCACCATTACATACTTAAAATAACATTACATAAATAAAACTTCAAAAGCACAACAAATTTCTTGAAACTCTAGTTCCTACGACTTCGTTGTCTCCACAAAACATTCTTAATATTGTTTCGTATAATATCTCATGCAGTCATCTCCGTATCAGTAGGCAACTCCTCTAGATCTACTTGTTAGTATTTGATAAATATTTCGGTGGAGGAAAGAGAGACACAATTCTCAAAACTATTTTATTATTCAAACTATCTTTTTTATATTTCTCCCTTCTACCTTCTTACAACAGAATACAACTCTATTTATAGACTCCTAAGACTCTTGAAATTCGTATACAACATAAATGTAAAAATAGAATTATAAACAACAGCAGTTAATTCTGACCCTTGGTTACTAAAACAGCCATAAATAATTATTGGGAACTCCAAATAATTTGAAACTTGAACCATAAGAAACTAGACTCCAAGACACATAAAATAAACTTCTCATTTACCCATAATGATCTAGAATTGCCCTTTCAAATTCGCTCATTAATCAGTCTCAAAATCTGTCCACTGTGCAATCACGAATTTAATGGAAAATTAAGTTTATTCATCAACACCCCTCCTTAAACTTAATTCTCCTCTATCCTTCATGCCGAATAGGTTTCTCCTCAAACAGTCTTGTGGACAGTGGCTTTGTAAAGATGTCAGCTGCTTGGTCCTCGCTTTTCACATGCACCAGTTCTATCCTTTTTTTTACCCGTGTCGTTCAAACCTGATTACCATTACCAGATTTCAAATTCACCTTCTCATCCTCTGCACCATTTTCTTCATGTGGAGGCTCACTCTCTGTCATTTTACTCTCCACCGCTTCTTCCTTTGCATCTCCATTCTCCCCTTCTTGTTTGACATTATCATTTGTTTCTTTCTCTTTGCACCTATGAAGAGACTCTTCTTCCTCCACTTTTGATTTCTCAATTTCTACATCTAACACGGGATTTGCTTCCTCAGACATTTCTCTAGCTTTCTCTACAGTCATCACCTCCTTGAGCTGAGAACTTAACTCATCTATCATTTATTTAGTCTTTGACTGACGGGCTCGTAGCTCTTCATTCTTTTGTGTTATACTCTGCAACTCATTTTCCTTATCTAACAACCTCTCCTTCAATTGCAAGTTCTCTGTTCTTACCTCTTCCAATGTCTTACTTGCCATATTTACTTACAACTCTGCTTGATACAACTTCTCCAACAACTGCTCCTCCTCCATGTTGACTTCCAAATACTTTTATCGCACATTTCTTAATTTCAATTTGAACATTCGATTCTTGGTCATCTCTACATGTGCAAGCAACCGGCCTTTTTTGTCCTTCAAGTGCAACATCCGGTCTTTCATGAAAACTGAATATCCCTTCTCCAATAGTTGCCCCATGCTAAGGATATTATTCTTCAAATTAGGAACATAATAAACATCCTCAATCAAGCCTTATTTACCATCTTTTTGAGAAAAACATATTTTACCTTGGCCCTTTACTTGAACCTTCGACGCATCTCCAAATGACATGTGCCCTTCCTCTACCTCTTGCATCTCCACGAAGAGGTATTTGTGCCCGTACATGTGATTACTAGTACCGGTATCGAGATACCACACCATGTCGCTGTCAGGAACGGTATTTTTGTAGGCCATCATGAGAACACCATCTTCTCTTGTTTCCTCTTCCGCGACTAGATTCGCATTTTCTTCTATCTTTTTTTTAGAATAGCACTCCTTTGCATAGTGCCCATACTTACCACAATTATAGCACTTAACATTTGATTTGCACTCTTTTGCGTAGTGCACATGCTTGCCGTAATTATAGCACTCGATATTTGAATAATTTGACCGGCCACCTCTCCCACGACCACGTCCTCGACCATGCCAATTCTGTGAGCTCGGCTGACGATCTTCTTCAGAATTGTTTCCATGTTCGCGACCTCTACCGCGACCAAATCCACGACCTCCACGGCCGCATCCTCTTCCTTGATTTTGTTGCGCGTACATCACTTTGTCCTCCTTAATAGTTGCCTTAGCTTGTAAAACCTCCTCGAGCGGCTCTTGTTGAGTTCTCTTCATTCTTTCTTTATGAGCTAGTAATGACCCGCTCAACTCATCAACCATCATGGAGTCAGTGTCTTTCGACTCTTCAATAGCCACCACCACATGATTGAACTTTGTGTTAAGAGAACACAATATTTTCTCTACTACTCTCACATCTTGCACTTTTTCACCAAGCCTCTTCATTTGATTCACCACTGTCAATACTCGAATAAAATAGTCTCCAACCGACTCACCCTCCTTCATCACAAGCGACTCAAACTCAGTTTTTAAAGTTTGGAGCCGCACATTCTTCACTTTGTCTACTCCAACTGCTGAATTTCTAAGAATCTCCCATGCATCTTTAAAACTCGTCTCATTGGCAATCTTCTCGAACATGTCGTCATCCAACCCTTGATGGATGATACTTGGCATGGTTTGATCTCCATTTATTTTCTTTTGTAAAGCATTTATCTCGGCTACCGTCAGTGTGCTGCCATCTTCGGGCTCTTCAATCCCGTTTTCGACAATGCTCCACAAGCCATGAGCGCCAATAATGGCCTTCATTCGCAACGACCATTGATCATAGTTAGTTTTCGTTAGAATTGGGTATTGGAAGGAGACATTTGGATTTCTAGTGGCCATTTTCAACGAGGCTCTGATACCAAATTGTTAGTATTTGATAAATATTTCGGTGGAGAAAAGAGAGACACAAGTCTCAAAACTCTTTTATTATTCAAACTATCTTTTTATATTTCTCTCTTCTACCTTCTTACAACAGAATACAACTCTATTTATAGACTCCTAAGACTCTTGAAATTCGTATACAACATAAATGTAAAAATAGAATTCTAAACAACAGCAGTTAATTCTGACCCTTGGTTACTTAAACAGCCATAAATAATTATTGGGAACCCAAATGACTTGAAACTTGAACCATCGGAAACTAGACTCCAAGACACATAAAATAGACTCCTCATTTGCCAAGAATGATCTAGAATTGCCCTTTCAAATTCGCTCATTAATCAGTCTCAAAATCTGTCCACTGTGCAGTCACGAATTTAATGGAAAATTAAGTTTATTCATCAACACTACTGTCATGCATAAATTCCATATTGGCTGCGGTATCCAAAAAAAGATCCGGCGAATTTTGCATTTTTATGAAATTATGTATTATGCAACAAGCCAAAACAACCAATGTTTGTTTCCTATACTTGTAACGTGGCATTAATTGGAGAACTTTGAAACGCACTTTTAGAACTCCAAAAGTTCTCTCGATCACATTTCGAAGTTAGGCATGACGATGATTATACAAATCTTCGAGTACCGCATAACGAAATGAACTAGATTGACGATTGAATTGCGCAATATGATATTGGTGATTTCGGTATGGACATAGAAACTTGGGTGTGTTTGCATAACCTAAGTCAGCAAGATAGTACCTGCCATTAGGGATGGTAAAACCACCATCCTCCATAGCCCAACGCAAAACTCTCATATCTGAAGCAGACCATTCCCATCCAACAGTAAAATGTACAAAAAGCATATCAAATGAGCACGCAGCAAGAACATTCTGCGATAGAGTTCCTTTCCTGTTACGAAATCGTTCCCCGTGTTTCTTTTTCACCACAGCTAGGATATGCGTTCCATCAATTGCTCCTAAGGCATCCTACAATTAATAATGAGTTTATTTATGATAAATTAAAAAATGTTGTTCGTAGAATAAACAATTGGTTTAAAGTAATACCTTGAACAAATAATTTCTGCTATTTGGTCCAACAGAGTTATGCACACCTACACTTGAATCAGGTAGTCTTATGTATTCAGCATGCAAATTAAGTACAGCCTTCAAAACATCCTTGAAAATTCTGTAGATAGACTCGGTAGAGTGTTGAAACATTTCAACTAATGCACGCATACAATATCCATGGCCGATGCATGATAGGAAAATTGCTAACTATTCTTGCACGGTTGTCCTGCTTGTATTGAGATTGCTGGAATTTTTTTGACATAGCACATGGAAATTGTTGATTGACAATCTAAAATTGTTATAACACCGAACTGGATGGCCAATTAAAATATCGTTCACGGCCTTCAAACCCGTGTATTCCCTGTTATGTTGTAATCTCTTGGTATGCAGTGACGCAGTAGCATCTTCAAGATATTCTTTAATAAGTGTATCAACAACATTTGAAAACCAAATGGTGTCTTCCACAATCCAATCGATGACAGACTCCATAACTCAAAATCTAAGTACAAAGAAAAAAAAAGCATGTCAGCAAACAATTATTTTCAGCAAAAAAGCATGCCAGCAAAAACCAGTAAAAAAAAAATAAGAAAAGTAAAAACAAAAAAAAGATGCAAAAAACCAGTAAAAAAAATCAGAAAAAAAAAAAACAGAAAAGAAGATGCAAAAAACCAGTAAAAAAACCAGAAAAGGAAAAACTAAAAAAAAAAGGAAGAAGAAGAAGATGCAAAAAGACAAGTAAAACCAGTAACTATATATGAACCGACCCCCATCCACTTTTGTAGTCAGCACAGTTCTTGTAGTCATAAAATTCAGCCTTGAGGGTTTTCCAATGGACTTGTAATTCATTGGCATTACAAAATGGTTATGATTGCTAATTAATAAGAGGTGCCAATCTATTCCAAAATTGTTTCGTAAAGGTACCAGGACATTGAACTCTTAGAGATACTTGTTCTTCCCTCACCAAATTTAGCATAAGCGTGGTTTGTTCCACGCTCCAATTCGGAGCTCGATTCCGTAGTTGTGATGCTTCCCCATCACCTTTCTTGTTGTTTTTCTTACATTTTCCTTTAAAAGAACTGTCGGAGGGTTCCATGCCTAATTTCATTGGGGTTCAAATTTGTTCAAAGTTGAAAAAAATAAAGATATAAAACTGAAGGAATTTTAGGTTTGCTTAAAATAAGAATTTCTAAAGCAACCAAGGACCGAATCCTATTTAGATGTATCTAAACCTACTCTAAAGTATTGATTAAAGATTTCATACCTCCTTTGATATCGTAATCAAAGGTGAAGAACCTCCAATCAATTAGTTGGCCTTCTTGTTCTTTGATCTACCTCCAAGCAACAAATAGATGATGCCTCCCTTAGTATCCACCTAGGATTAATTAGAAAAACAAATTTCTTCTTGCTAGATAATACTATTTGTTGTTGCTCCTTAATCAATGTTTCTACCCTTCAATAAAATAATTTTATTATTGTAAAAATTGTACTCAACACATGAGAAATAAGTGGATTAAGAGAAGAGAAAATTTCAGTTTTTTAGAGGAAAAAATTCTGCTCGCTTGGAGAGAAAGAAATGAATATTTAAAGAATGTCTTTAGGGTTTCCCACTAATTCCAAAAGGCTAGAATATTCCTAAATCAATTATATTTATTTCATTTTTCTCCATTTCTCTTTAATTTCGAATTTAAATGAATTAATTGATAATTATGGCTGCCAACTTTCTCTCCCATTAATCCACTACAATCAATCTAATTAATTGCATTTTGCATCACATGCATCATAAATATATTTCTCATAAAATTATATGACATGTCAACACATGATACAATTTATTTTTGACTAAGCTTGTCATCTCCATGACATTTATTTTAGTATCATATGATGAATATAATATACTAAATTATAACTATTATAATTAATTATTATACCATCATATTCATATCACATATGACATACTAAAATAATTTATCTAATTAATATCCTATTTTGGTGTGACCCAAGAGGATCTATGTCATGTTGGCAATATAATTAAAACCCTTTTTAATTATATAAATCACAAACGGCATCTAGCAATACATTATGATTATCCAATTGACACAGATGATATGTACAATACAAAACCACGATCCAATATAAAATAAATATATATACGTGTTAATTCTTATGTCTCACGATATCAAGAATAAATTAAAGGTAGGAATGTGTCATCCTTTAGAATTTATTCGTTTCTTGATTCAAAGCAGATTGTTTATGATTAACTCTTAATCATATAGCATGCATACAATCGTACTTCATCAAGGGGCCCAGTGATATTATCACTCATTAAACATGAGGGACAATAGTAATCTTGATGAACAACTTTCCTCCGCACAAGTCATATATATTGAAATATCATCTGTATAACTACCGGTTAAGGCTAGCGTTGGACACTACTCACAATATATATTTCTCATATAGGAAAGACGAACATCTCATACTTTAGAATTCAACACATATGAAACAATTGATGACACGTAACACAATCCATTCAATGTTTCATTTAGGGTCAAGTCTAATGCTATGTTCTTCAACATGCATTTATGTGATTAAATTGGTAACTCCTTACCTATAGTTTGTAGAACATAACCATCATTTAACTCACATACAAATCTTTTTATAGTCAATTAGTGTTCCATGCTAATTGCTAAGATTATAAACTATTTTAGAGTAATTATCATCTTAATTATAGAGTTCTACAATTCAAGTTATCAACTCAAATAATCTATAACACGACAAATACTCAAGGAACAAAATGATATAAGTCATTCAAATCATGAACAAAATATAAAAACTATAATGTGATTGGATTCTAGACCAAACACTAACAAAAACATCCTAATATGTTTTTTTTTTTTTCAGATTTGTTCTTTGACCTCTTGACCACTATATATAATGATGGAAATAACTATACTAATGATTAATTGAAGATAGATATCTTACTTGAATTAAATGAAATCATCAAGGCTACAAATAAATAAAATGATCAAAATTTTAATTAATACTTGAAGTTAAATAAACTACAGACAATGCTTGGTCGCGAGATTAAATAATTATACCTTGAAACTTTGATTCAAACTCAATACTATGATTTGATGAAACTTTGATTTCATGAAATCTCAGTACTGTGCATGATTTGACGGGCAATGAATTAAGAGGGAGCCAGACTCAATTTCCACAATAAACTATTTGAGAGATGAAAGAACTAAGAAAACCTGAAGAGGTGGTGCGCTACAGAACGAGGAATCGGAAAAAGGAGAGACGGCCCTTGCGCGGCAGGGCGAGGAGTCGGAAAAAGGAGAGACGGCCCTTGCGCGGCAAGGCGAGGAGTCGGAAAAAAGGTGAGACGGCCCTTTGTGCGCCAAAAAAAACCTAGAAATATCATTATCTGTCTAATGAAGAAGAGTACTGTCTAATGAAGAGGGAGAAAATAAAAAATAGAACTAGTGTATGACAGTGGGCTCCATGGCATGGAGTAAGTTAATCTATCTCTTCAAGTGAAGTAAAATTACTCCAGATTAATTCAAATCTACTCCAACTTACTCCATCAATTTTACTCCATATTTGGTGGATTAAGTGTAGAGTAAGAGGGTTGCTCCACTCCTTACTCCACAACCAAACATGGCCTTTATGATTTAAAATTTTAATTATTTATATTGAAATTTAATTAATTTTTTTTTTCAATTCGTAAATACATTAGTTCTCCTTATAAAATAACAAGTATGTACTGATAGATTAGTGGTTAAAATTTTATTTAATGTTTAGATGATTTTGAATTTTAATTCTCAGTAACTATGACACTGCCAACTTAAAATCTGGATGTTGATATCATGAGCATTTTTACTTTAAAATGAACGTTTACAATATCAGTGTCCGTCGTATTTTTACAAATTAGATATATGCTATATTACTTCTGTTAGTAATAATTTATTTATTTATGAATGTTATAGAAGAAATCAGTTTCTTTTTAATTGTTTTTGTGAAATTTAAAACAACGCATGCTAGCGTCTCCATTAACTTCTATCTCATAATTTATGAAGGGTGCGTTTGGATGAATCAAGAATAGTAGCAAGGATAGAGCTATTCTCAATTTTAGGATATTAGTTATTTCAATATTTTGTAGGAAAGTAGAATAGTGGGCTATCCCATAAAAGACAACTAATGAATAGTGACTATTCGCTAATCCAAACACACCCAAACGCCGGATAGTAGTTCGGAATAGTGCTAATCCAGAATAGTAGCTATTCTTCACCCATCCAAACGCACCCGAAGTGTATTGTAAGTCCCAGACGGACCCACGTGTCAGTTACACAACATGACCGTGCCGCGATTTTGTTTGTAAAAATAAAAAAAAATATCAGATAATATGTTCAGTGTTCATAACTAGTTTTTTTTTTTTTTTTTTTTTTGGAAAATCAGTTCAAAGCATAAATAGTCAGAAAGACAAGCAATTATCTTTCTTTTTTTCAATACAAAATCACTTGTTTCTTTACCTTTTTTTTTCCGTAATTTAGGCAGCTAATCAATTTTCCATGTTAAATAAAAATTAATTGAATTTGGAAAAAAAAAATAGTAGGTCAATAGGTTTGAATAAATTATAAATTGTAAACATAACTTACTCCAAACTATTAAAAATTAT
Organism: Carex arenaria; assembly: GCA_964058825.1. NCBI lineage: Eukaryota > Viridiplantae > Streptophyta > Magnoliopsida > Poales > Cyperaceae > Carex > Carex arenaria. The sequence goes on from CAXKVW010000324.1 coordinate 139,454, forward strand.
TTTGTCTTTACTCTAGATCCAGAAACCTTTATCAAGTCCGTATTAATTTGCTTTGATGGCAGAAAAAGCAAAGATTGATGTTAACAATATCACACGCAGTCAGCAGGTTTCAAATTTAAACTGATAAATACCCAAATCTCTGTTTATTTTTCCAATCTTAGAGAAATATTTCGTTTACTTTTCTACTTCGAATGTATGCGATGCTATAGAAAATGACTATTAATTAGGATAATAAAACTGGACGAGGGCTGCTAATTCAAAAATTTTAACATTATTCAAATTTATTTAATCTATTATCGATATGCTTTGAACTATAATCCGTATCCCTGATGAAACTCTTAGAGTTTCAAAGCTGGTTTGGCAGTTTATAAACCAGTTTCAAGGATAAAGATGGATTTCATATTTAGCAATTTTGTTCAATAGTTTTTAAATATGAAACTGTTTCAAAACTCTGACGTGACGAAATAATCGACCCGTACTCGCTCAATTTTTAATATTTTTTTAATTAAACGCTAATGTGTAATTAAGAAACTCTAATTTTAATTTCAGAGATGTAGAGATTTAGAAATTCAGACAGTCTAAAATTTCTAAAATTCTGTTACAATTATTTATAAAATTCAAGAGTTTCAGAAATGTAGATGCTTAAGTGTCAAACATATAATAAATAATAATTATATAAATATTATTTTATAAAAAATAGAAGTTAATTTTACAGTACCACAATATTTTACACTAAAGTATATAAAAAATTATATCTAAATACAAAAATTTTATGAAAATAAAAATAAAGATCAATTAACCCATTCCCTTCGATTGGTTCCGCCCCTGATACGACCTACTAATAAAAAGTTACTTGCCAAATATGATCTACACAATGTTTAATAGAAAATAATTTCTCTTATTGTTAAATTACATTAATAATGTAAATAAGAAAGTTTAATGAATTATCAATTACGAAACTAAAATTAGATTGGGAGTTGAATATAAAGTAAAATGCATAATATGATCAGTTAAAATTTGAATAAGTCTTCATAATCACTAAATAAAATTTTAACCACTAAGCTACAAGTACGTATTTAAAAGTTAAAACTAAGATGTTAAATTGTATAAAAAACTTTTAAAGGGGAACAATTTAATGAAATTTTAATATGCATAGTTTTAAGAAATAAAATTATAGAGGTGGCTAAGCTCATATGTATTGACTGTAGAGCAAAGCTGGAGTGTGCTATGCTTACCAAGATGGTTTGGCGAGTATAATTAAAAAAATATACCGTGTTGGCTTCAAATGACGAATCAAGCCAAATTGTTGAAACCGAACTACTTTACGACTAATGTGTGTACTTGCAAAAGTTTAAAATTTATCTAGTATAAAGTTAAGTGGTAAGAAAAAATAAAGTTTTATAAGTTATTTGAGTAAATGTATCTTTCATCATTTTAGTTTACCTCTTAACTTTGTATCAAATATATTCAAAAATTTCAAAATTTTGCATGTACGTGCATCACTCATAAGGTAGATCAGTTTTAACAGTTTAAATTCATTATTTGAAACTAATTTGAAAATTTTGAATTTTACTCACCAAGAGAGAGAGTAGCACACCGCACACGTTAGCTTTACTCATGACTGGATATCCACTTCTAAAAAAGACCAAATTTTATATGATAAACTAGTATCGTGCCCGTATGTTGCAACGGAGTCATATTATAAGAGAATAAAAAAAATATAAAAAAATATATTTTCATAAATTTGTTTTAACTAAATAACAAATAATATTCCTTAATCAATGACATATTAAATGATATCTACATGTAATAACATTTTTTAAATAACATATATGTTTTTTTTTATCTTTTTGATATATTTTCATAAAAAGAAATCTCATAAAAAATGAAATATTAAATGACAAATAACATTTTTTAAATAATATAAAAAATAGAAAAATATTTCATTTATTTATATTTGGAGAGTACATGTCTGGGGAGCTACATCGGGTTTGCAGAGGTGCAGTGATATCTCTTACACTGTGTAGCAGAGCTGCCGATCAACATAACATGCTAAATCACACACAATTGTTTGGATAATTGAATCTCTTATATATTTTCAGGGGCGGATCTACATGTATGTTAGGGATGCTAAGCCACCATATAAATTTAAAATTATTAATTATGTATATTAAAATTTAATTTTTTTTTTTTTCCAACGTTAATATAGTCTAGCACCTTATAAAATAACAAATATGTACTTATGGTCTAGTGGTTAGAGCTCTATCCGTATTTGTAAAGTCGTTCAATTCCCATTAACCACGCTATTTTTGTCTTTTTCACATATTACATTTTATAGATTAGTCCTCCTATTCAAATTTTCTAGTCCCCCCCCCCTCCCTTGGCGAGGGTCCGGATCCCCTAGAGTAACCCAATTTTTGGGTTTTGGATTGAGACTGTCCAATTCGAATCCGTCGCTCGAAATCTTCTCGGAATTCGAATTCATTCTCGCAATGTGTGCGCTTCAGATCAGAATGAATTTTTTCAGATTCGAATCGGATGGTCCGATTTAAAACCCAAAGAATGGGTTACTTCACTGGATCTGAATTCTGTATATATTGCATATGAAACAGTCAAACGGTGATATCCGTTGTGTAAGTAGTGTTTGAAAATTTGTCGCGCTGATTACATCTCCGTATAGGCCTCGATCTTCTTATCAATTTGGGCTTCACATATATTTTGTATGGTAATGCTTCTCTGAAAACCAGATTGGGACGTGTGATCTGAACCATCCATCTTTATCAAAATCCGCTTGCTGTCTCGATCACGAGGTTTACTGTTTACACGTACTTTTTTACTTTTCACTTTTTTCCAGTAAACAACATCTATGTATGAAATGGTGTCGTGAGTCATTAAATCGGTTTGAAAACGATGTTATACTTCGTGTCGCATTTGACTAGTACAAGATGTATCATCTTGCACATGGCGAGGGGGTCCGGATCTCCTAAAGTAACTTAATTTTTGAGTTTTGGATCGGGACCGTCCAATTTGAATCTGTTCACTCGAGATTGTCTCCGGATTCGAATATATTCTTGGAATATGTGCGCTCCACTTTGAAATAGATATCGTGGATTCAAATCGGACAGTACCAATCTAAAATCTAAAAATTGAGTTACTTCACTGGATCTGAATTCCATGGCGAGGCACACCTCGCGTGGTTCGCTCCATGCGTCCCCGGAATGGTGAACTGGAATGTATCATCTAATTCGAACACCTGGAAAAATTGGGCAATCATTCTATAAGGTTAAAAAAAAAATACTATATAAATATTTTTTAAATATTTGAATTTTATTTGAAAAATATTATCAAGACTTTCATGTTAATTAATTAATTAGGAACGCATGAATCGTTCTTGACATAATCTTTTTTTTTCTCAATTTTTTTTTTGTTGGGACAGGTTTGAAAGCAATAGTGCCTGGGTAGTTCTCATTTTTCTCATTTGATCTAGCAATTAAAGTAATGATCTCAGTGTAAGAGGGCGAAGGTTCGAAACCCAAAAAAAAAATCATTTGTAGATAATAAATAGTTGAGTGATTTAATCTCCAATCTTTACTAAAAAAAATAATTATTGAACGTTAATTTTTATTATTTTCTTCTCAGTCTGAATATCAATTCTGAATTCTGAAACACTTTTTTAAGCATAACTTTTACTGGAAAAAAAAATACAACTTGAAATCCTTTTATCTTCCTAAATAATTATGTTACAACACTAATCGTGCCTTCCGACATGTTCAAATGTGGAACTCTGATCTGTCAAAAGTTTATAGGCGGTTTTTCCAACATTTTTTGTATATTAGTCTACAATTGTTTCCATGCCATCACTATCTAATTATCTACTTTGGCATTTTGCAAATTTTTATATATATTCCATCTTTTTGGGCTTCCCTTGCCAAAAAGAAAAGTTTCTCTCCACTCCCTTTAAATAGTGAAATTTGAGAAATTTGGAAAGTCCTTTTAAATAGTGAAGTAATTTGGTGGTTGCCTTTTCTATCAATGGGCATAGCACTATTAATTAAAAGCTCATAATTTAGAAAAAGAGGAAACACCATAAATGAAAGATGTTTATTGAATTTTAATATGAGCCGTCTCCACTACCTCAAACCTATTAAAGTTTTATCAAACCAAATTGAACGGTTGTGACTTGTGAGAGAGTCGACCTTTAAAGATTTTATTTGCATTGCTTTGTGAGCGTGACTCAACTTAAATAATGGCCTTTTAGAAAGAAAAGAAAACAAAGAGAAAACATTTAAAGTAACTGATAAGACATTTAAAGCAGTATTGTAAAAAATAGTCTTAACGGCCGATTAAATGCTCATTTGAACGGCTTTAAATATTTACTGATTAATTGGTCGATTATTTTCGAGCATTTAATCGGCCAAACCGTTATGAATACACTAATTGAAGGTTTGTTTACATATTTACCGATTAATTGGTCGATTATTTTTTATTATTATGTTTATTCCCATTTAATCGTTTGTTTATTCCCATTTATTTTCATTTTTTTTATGTGACTGTTATTATAATAAGTTTCATAAATCTTGTATTGTAGTTTTATTTGTGTTTGGATATACCTCCAATATTTTATATATATATTTTTTCATTTTACTTATTTTGAAATCGATTAATTTTCTATTATTTATATAATATATTTTTTTCTTACTTACCGATGTAATTTTTTAAATTAGTATGACATGTTCATATGTGAAATTAAGTTATTATCATAAACAAAATTTGTAATTTTATGTTGGAATATTTGATTTATTAGTATTTGAAAATGCTTAATTTTTGAATTTATTTTTGCATTAAATAAATGTGTGCTTACACATATAAAGTACATATATTTTGTTAAGAATAAATAAGAGCAGTGTCATGGTAATCACTATATTATGATGGGCGAAGAACAGTCACTAATCCGGATTAGCACTGTTACGAGCTACTATTCTATGTTTGGGTGTGTTTGGATCAGCAAATATAAACTATTCTTTATCTGTCTTTTGTCGATTTTCACACTATTCTACTAACCCAACAAAATATTAGATTAGTTACTATTCTCAAAATTAAAATTAGCTATATTCTTATTCTATTCTTTAATTCATCCAAACACCAAAATAACTCTTGGCTAGTATAGTTTGTTCTTCAACTTGTAGTAGTAGTTTTCTCATTAACTTTAATAGTTTGCTTGTCCCCGTTTTTTTTTTTTTTTTTTTTTGAGGTGAAGTTTGCTTATCCTAGTCCTACAATAAAGTGTGAGTGAGAGCCCATCCGAAGAGATAAGTCTATTCCTTGGAATAATACAAGACAGATGATGCTTTCCCAAACCAATAAGTTGCTTTCAAACTCTATTTTCTCACTCTATTCCTTCCCTCTTTACCGGTAGTACTAGAACTAATTTAAATTAAATTTATTTGATAAGTTTGATAAATTAAATAAGTTATTTATAATAAATTTTGAATATATACACATAATTTTAATAAAAACGATTAATCAGTCACATAATTTTAATTAATCGGCCGCATATCAATTAATCGTTAGCGGTACCCATCCGTCCAACAACTACATACCGTTTATTTACAATACTGATTTAAAGAGAACCAAAAGTTTTGTTATAATTTTTTATGATGTTTTCTTCACTTTTTCATTTGAACAAATAGTACTTGTCATATCCACCCAAACTTGTATTTTAAAAATTATCCTGCTTCTTTTGATTTCACTAAATATTGTGTAATTAAACGAGAAATGGCCAAAATATGTTAATAAATACTCATTATACGATTATGTGTAGCATCTCATACTCCTCTGTCTAGAGGTGCAATATTTAATAAGACAAATTAATAGAGAAAATTACATTGTAGGAAGCTAAAAACTAATAAAACAACAACAATCATACACCGAATCTTCTGCACAGGAGCAGAAGATTTTAGTTTGACATAGACGAACCAAATTTTGATGCGAGACAAATTAGATGTAATATTTTATTAACAAATAGACCTTAAAAAAATATTTTATTAACAGATAGACTTGCATGTAACTAACTTACAGTTTATAAATATCTTCAATTATCATTAAAAAATATATATTAGATTCATTAGAGGCTTGACCCCTAACCTACACTATAATAGGGCTATATAAGTTAGGTTATATTATAATACAATCTAAAGTAAATATCATCACCTGAGTAACAAACTACTGTATTTTTTATATAAATATAATATAATTTCCAAGGTAAATCCTATTCCTATATATCTTGTATTAAAAAATATTTAATTGTTTTTTTTCACAGAGTTACAGTGCAGATCTAATTTTTTTTTTTGTAAACTTAACCAATGCATTTTCTCAAATCACCGAACTTGTGCGTTGAGCTGTAGCCTGTGGATCCGTGTTACGACTCGATACATGAGATCTGCACCATGTCAACCACATAGGAACTCAAATTGAGCAGCAAAATGGCTCGTGCCTCGTGGTCACCCGTATGGCCGTATCTCAATTTTTACGTGACCGACGTGTCGGGTGCCTATTCGGGAAAACGTAGGGCTGCAGCCGGCAGGATTATTTGAGCTTTGAGATACGTGAAGAACATATTTGAACGATTGAGATATTCCAAAAAGTCACACAAAGTTTTGAGATATCTCAGAGGATGCGAATTCGTGGTCACCCTGGCAGGTGCTTAGTTGTGGCCCACTTTCAGTCTGGACTCAGAGAAGGTTTACTCTTATAGGGCGTGCTCCAGAAAGAGGTACGCAAAGAGAGGGGAAGAGAGCGAAGGTGAAACGGTGCGTGACAGCTTCTGTCCGTCGACATTCACCCGCTCCAGAAGAGGAGAAATCGGAGGGAGACAGAAGAAGAAATCTACTATAGCAGGGGGGGACCGAGGAAAACTCCGTGTACAACTGCGTTCAGATTTGTCCCCTCCAAATCGTGGTGTAAATTTACTGTGCGGAGGAGAACCTCCACCCTGCGCCCTTCCCTTCCCCTTCCATTAATACCATTTCCCCCCTTCTTCTGGAGCACAGCCTTAGGATGCAAATGATGTTCGGTTTTTTTTTTTTTTTTTTTTTTTTTTGAGGAAAACCCAATAGGTGAATGTTACTGATTGCCCCCGATTTAAAAAGGGAACACTATGAGGAAGGGTGGTAAAAAAAGGTCGTGGCTCCATCGTCACTCGTATCTGGCTCGCTCGCTAACAGTTTGTTCGTTATTGGATTGAGCTGTTAGCGAGCCAGCTCGCTACTAGCTTAATCTAGAATTAACGAGTTTGAGTTGGAACCTAATTAACTTGCTCATTAGCTTGACTAGGCATCAATTTGTGAATTTGTATGAATTCGTGTGCATTTTATACTGCCAAGCTCGGTTTAAAAGGTTTGTAAAATTTATTTTCTTAAAACAAGGTCCAGCCATATCCAGTGAGCCAGCTCGTCAACTCGAGAGCTAGCTCGGACTGACTCGTCACGAGTTTGAGCTGAGGTTTTAACTCGGAAGTCCTAGATCTAGCTTGCTTGATCCAGAATTAACGAGTTGAGCTAAGGCCCAACTCGACCCGAACTAGCTCGTTTACAGCCCTAATTATGAGTCCTCCATTCTAAATTCTAAAGGGCCGGTTTATTTATAAAATAGCTTTAATTACTTTAATAGCTCGTAAATATTGGTTATAATTAACTAAATGTTAAACCAGATTAGTTAATTATTTGTGTGTATATATATAATATGTTAATTGAACATTTATATGCTAGATTGCTAGTCAAACGTCATATCAAAGCTAGAGTACACAATAGCAGTGAATTTGACTCGGGTGATTTTCTCGTGTAATTAATTACTAAAAAACATCGAGTATATAAGACTTTACATTTGGATGTTATCCTAATACTGACGTCTCTTTATAGTTTATATTTATAATAAACGACTATAACTAGTCCTATATCATCGGTTCATATAGAGATGTAGAGTTCGCATATTTAAGGCTGTATTTTTTTTTGTATCACTCTGAAAAAAAATTTAAAAATAAAAACTACCTGGAGCAATTTTTTTTATCAAAAATACCACTCCTGCGGACTGAATCTACTTATCTAGATCGACCGGATCCGCAGACTGAATCTGCGTACCCAAGTTTGATGAAATGATGGAAGCAAAGATTAAACTATGCATATTTGAACGGTTGAGAAGTATTTTGAGCGTTGAGATTCGTGCATAAAGTATTATTTGGGAGTTGAGATTCGTGCATAAAGTATTTGAACCATTGTTATATTTGGGAGTTGAGAAGGATTCCAAAAACGGCCGCAAAGTTTGACTCAGTCGACAGACTCAATCCAAAAATGGCCGCAAAGATTGCATAAAGTACTTGGGAGGTATCAGCTTGAGAGTGTTATTTGTGTGTTGAGATTCGTGCATAAATATTATTTGAGAGCTGAGATTCGTGCATAAAGTATTTGGACGATTGATATATTCCAAAAAGTTACTGCATTAATTTATGGCTGGGTATGAATCCGCAGATCCGCAGGTCCGCACTGTCAGTCCGTGAATCCGGATCTGTGTGCTCAGTTTGTGGATCCAGTCGATCTGGATATGTGGATTCAGTCTGCGAGAGTAGTATTTTTGATAAAAAGTTGTTCCGAGTGGTTTTTGTTTTTAAATTGATTTTGAGGGTGGTACAAAAAAAAAAAATCCGATTTAACGGCGACATGTAAAAATTTGAACCAGCTTTAATCCACATAAATATAAAGAGGTTATACTTTACGTCACACGAATGTTCTGAATTGTATATATGAGGATCATATTTTAAAACAAGTAGAAACTAAGTGTTCTTAATTCAACTCTAAAATTTATTAAATTAGATAAATTCAAATGGTTGAAATTTATTTAGAGTGATACGTATTCATACGGAAGTTTTAAATTGTCGAATAAATTTAGTATAAAGTCAAGTAGTCAAAATTAGAAAGTTTATAAATTAATTTTAAAGTATTTTTTGTTTTGAATTTTTTTTTTATTATTTGACTCTATATAAAATTAGTTCAAAAATATTAATTTGATACTTCAACGGATTTGAATTCGTTGCTTAATAACATTATAGTGAGTAACACTAGGGTGTTCCTAAGTTCACCAAGTTACTTTGTGAACTCAACTCCAAAATCTATCAAATTGACTTTAAATGACCAATTCAAACAGTTGAAATCCTTTTATCTTACACGTGATGCGTCTACATGAAAAAATTTCAAACTTTCTAATTAATTTAGTGTAAAGTCAAGCAGCCAAAATTAGAAGATTTATAAATTAATTTTAGTGCATTCATTTTTTTACCACTTAACTTTATACAAAATTAATTTTGAAATTTAAAATTTTTAGATATAGACACAATTTTTTTTTTGCACGTAGTTCTTACTCTTTTGAGACACTGCTCACAAGCCGCAGTAAAAGAGCTTCTGCAGTGTTTCAACTCACATATTAGACAAAGACAAGGTCTACTACTATGTAATGCGGGACCCATCTTCAGTCTCGTGGTCTATGGAATACTCTGGTGATCCGGACAGTTTGTTCCTATGTCTTCTCCGGACTCCGGGTCGCGATGTCTGATTATTTTTTTCCCGCGAGATGGAGTCCGAATCTTGGAGGACACAAAGAAACGATAAAAATTGAGATTTGAGAGAGAGAGAGACGGAGGACTACGCTTTGACACGAGCCTTCTCTCTTTCCAGCATGCTCTCTCCGCTCGGTGCTTCCGATACACCAACTCCTCCCCAGAAGTCTCCCCCGAGCTCATTCCCTCTCCACCCCATGCAACCCGCTACTATCCCCTCCGACGAAGACCAGTCGGAGCATCTCTCCCTCCTCCCAGTCAGCAAAGGCAACTTGTTCGTAGATTCCGACGAAGAAGAGGAACGCGCTTATGAACCTGGGGAGAAGGTCGTCATTGATCTAGCTGGAGACGGGAACCATAGCGATGACGAGGGCGGAGAAGAGAATCCAGGCGTGACACCTGGATCCGACCCCCCATTCTCGTGGAAAAAACTGTGGCTTTTCATGGGACCTGGGTTTTTAATGAGCATAGCGTTTCTAGATCCGGGGAATTTAGAAGGAGATCTCCAAGCGGGGGCAATTGCGGGGTATTCCTTGCTCTGGCTGCTGATGTGGGCCACGGCGATGGGGCTGTTGATACAGTTGCTTTCGGCACGGCTTGGGGTGGCGACTGGGAGACACTTAGCGGAGCTGTGTAGAGAGGAGTACCCCAATTGGGCAAGGTTGGTTCTCTGGTCAATGGCGGAGATAGCCATGATTGGGGCAGACATACAAGAGGTAATTGGAAGCGCGATTGCGATTAAAATTTTGAGTCGGGGGTTTCTGCCCCTTTGGGCTGGCGTTGTAATTACTGCCATGGATTGGTGAGATTTCTTTGAGTTTATTGATTTTTTTCAAGTCTTGATAAGTGAAAAGTTTTGATCTTTGATGAATCAGGGTGCCTTTTTACTGGGTTTCTAAATATTCAACATAACTTAATTTCAATTATTCTTATAATAGGTATAACTAGTTCCAAGTGTCAGCGGTAATATGATATAATCCTATGGATTTTAGCACTGAATCTATGCTCATTGATTTTAAATGTTTTAGAAGGGATTATTTTTTCTTAAAAAAATATTAATGTTTGACATACATTAGTTCAAAT